>OZ038479.1:54262745-54517745 GCA_964036315.1 Acanthosepion esculentum | reverse complement strand
GAATGATTCCCTCAAAACTCCACCTCATACGTAATATTCCAATGGATTCAGGTCTGGAGAGTTACAAGGACTTATGTCTGTTGGGAGGACAAGATCTTGGAAGATGCAACTCATTCATTCTTTGGTCATCATGGTCTTATAAGATGGTACAGTCTTATTGGTAGTCTTTGCTGACACACTGCATCCAAGGCATTCTACAATACCTTAAGCACTGATTAAAGACGTGAGGAGGTATGAAATTTCCCCTCATTACTCATGACACACCGAATCGTCAGTTTTCTGCCAGTAAAAAACAGTTGTAAGACCAAAAATGTCAAAAATCAAAGAAATTGCATCAATAAAAACCTGGTCTGGATGTATAAAGTCTGAAGAGAAATACAATCATAATGGAATAAAAATGTGCTGCAACAGTGAAATTAATATATTGTTACGCTCACGTGCGATAAGATAGACAATATGTTTCGCACACGTGGTGGTAACAAAAAATTATAAAAACTTGAAATGTGATTATTGGTAATGAGACAATTTATTTACATTAACAACATAAAAATTAATAGTTAACAAACATGAATACAAAAGCTAACATAATGGATTTTAGGAAACTACTATCTTTTGCCTAAGGCAGGAACCGAGAAGGTCAAATACGGGGTCAGGTAAGGAGTTCACGAGGAAGAAGGAAGGTAGTTACCTTTTTGGAATGGACAACCGCTAAGTTTTAAACAGACCACTCTATTTTTACAAGAATTCAAAGACAATAATAAAATAACATTCTTTGGTCAATGAAAAGTTCAAAATCTCTATTTACCACTGGTCCCAGGAGGGTTTCATGCAGATGTTCCGTGGCTGGAGAAAATGTAGAAGGATTCTTACGGTTGGACTTTGTATCCGTGAATCGACCGGAGTTAGCTTGGCGACAGCAACTTACAAACTGTCTGGGTGCCTTTGAAAAACCTATTTATAGGGGACCGAAACAACTAGGTAGAATTTTCTGGGACCTTCTAAAGCGTTCTCGATTTTTCTAGAATGTTCCAAAAGCTATTTACTGGGATCGAAGCTATTTAGTGAATTAAAACTTTTTGGATTTTATTACTGGGACAATCTAGAGTGGCCTATTATACATTTAAACTATTTTAATGACTTTAAATAATACTTTTTATAGAAATACTCCCTCGTAACAATATATATATATATATATATATATATATATATATATATATATATATATATATATATATATATATCCTTCTTATATATGTCCTTCTCCAAGACAATAGGGATGTTCGATTTTGCAATTGTGGTATTGTACTCAATTTCAAAGTAGGTGTTTGCCATGATAAATGACACAATTATTTCTTTGGAAATCATTTGTTTTTTGAGACAAGTTTAGGTTTATTGTCAGCACCCACCCAAGCAGGATTGTTATCCTCTTTCTCTCCTCTGGTGGCAGTGACGGAGTGTGGGTGAAGAACGTATCAGGCCCTCCTGACAGCAACTTGCAGATTCTCTTCATGTTAACAGTTCAACTTGAAAGTCTCGGTCCCCCTTTCGATGATCTTACACCAGGAACACTGATTTGCAGCAACAGTTTCCCAGGTCTCAGGGTCGACTTTGGCGAATGTCAGGAATGTTTTCAACTGGTCCTTTTGCGCCTCCGCGTAGTATCTTGCCGCTCGCAATTTCTTCAAACAGGATTATACGTTGGATGCATTCTGGACACGTGACTCTCTCAGTGGAGGTGATATTTATGGATGCTAGCCTCAATGATGGGGGGAGATGTTCGATAGAGGACCTCATTATTGGTTCAAAATTGGATTGCTGGGATTTCTTTCCAGTTGTCAGTGGATCAGTTTAGCTATCAAAAAATTCTGTACCCTTATGGAAAAGAAATATTTCAGTTTCTTTTAATAAATAAATAAAAGAAAAATATATTAGAATTATGAAAATATTTACTTTATAAAAGCAAAAAATGGGAATTATATAATAATAATGCTTCTCCCGTCGAACTCGACATATGAGGGCCAGACAGATCAATTCCCAGAAACTGAAAGCCCGACAAGAATTGATTATAGTGGTGAAGGCTTTGTGCAGGGTCATCCACACTTTTTGGAGGGACGAATACAGGGACCTGGTGCAACGAATGCCACAAGGACCCCAAACGACCCTCCGCAGGTTTTGAATTCAGAGTTGTCCTTCTCCTAGACCAGTTGCCGTCCAAGGCTATAGAACCCAGTCTGTCCTGCTATTTACCCATAGTTGGAGGGAGAAGAAGAGGATTCACACCTTTCCCAAGGGAAACGTAAATGAATGTAATGGATTCGACTGGAATTCGAACTCGGCTCTCCGATTCCTCAATCCAAGACGTTATCCATTACTCCACCGTGCCTCCTGGAAATTATATACAATGTACAATAATGTATTTAGGTTGTGGCCGGCAATGAAAATTGATTCCTTTTTTTTTTTCTCTCATGAGGAATTTAGGTTTTCTTATTTTTTATTGGAAAAAAAATCTGTCTAATTCTCAAAAAAAAAAAAATGTCATGGAAACTTTTTTTTTTTTTATTTTAATCAACAGTAGTAAAATAAATATATTTTGTTTGAGACTCTTGTCCTGTGACTTTCTTTCGATGGTTACTAAGTTCTCACTGTTATAAACAGTTGCCATTATTATTATTACATTCAATATTGAAATCTTGAGAACTGTTCATTTGCCACTGTAAAATTAATTAGTTCTTTTGTATTTTTGACAACATATAACGCCATCCGGTCAGCCAATGAGCTAAAGGGCTCGCTGAATATCCTATAATATAGCCATCAATATCGAATTTCTTTTATTTAACTATTGGTTGCAGTGACTTCTACAGTTGTCAGAAAGTTCAGTCGAGTACCCACATTGTGACTGATCTCAAACGACCAGGAGTCTACTGCAGGAGTAGGTATACCATGGCTCACAGCAAATGTGATGGCTATATAATGAGGAAGACAACAACTCTTTTCAACTTTAACAAATCATTTATACAAGATAATATCGAAAAAAATACAAGCTTCAAAAAAAAAAGAAAGAAACACTGCAGGAGTGATACCTTAAGACTTGGGCTCTTAGTTGCTCACTTTGGGCATCTAATTGTTGGCTTTTGATTAGTACACGACCATGGGTCCAGGAGGTAGCTTAGTCAGTTCTTAGGCACATTCTGATTCATGTCTAAGTGATAACTCTTCTCGGATTTCTCCTGTGGGCTTTGCTGAACTACTCTGGAGTTTGCTGATTTGTTCTGCTCGACCTGCGGCTCTGCTATGCTTGACCTGCAGCCCTGTTCTCACTGAAAGACTCTCAAAATGCCCGGTTTTTATATTACTTTGCCCAAAACCGGGTGAAGGGTCTGACTGGCATATAAATGTCAACCATACCTTTGTCTCAAATGAGATTTTCCAATTTGGGGCAATTACCAGCCCCCTTAGTAGCAGTGAGAGGGTTAAGCTACCTATCCAAATCCAACTTCCCTGCTCCGGTATCTCTGACTTCCACTCAGAGCTGCTACAAAAAATGGAGATTATATACAATGTACAATGTATTTAGGTTGTGCCCGGCAATGAAAATTGATTGGAGGTAATATTTATGGATGCTAGCCTCAAAAGTAACAGGTTGTTTCCTTAGAAACAACCTGTTACTATTCTTTTTGGGGTGTCACTTGATGTATACACATTTTGAAATTTCAGGTTTCCATTAAAGAAAGTGAATATTTACGAGCTCAGAGAGAGAAAACAGGACCGAAATGCGGTTTCCGGTTTGGAACTATTGATAAAGAAGCTGTCAAAAAATATTTTTAAAATGTGCAGCTAAAACAGCGAGATTAAACAGGCAGATTGAATGACAACATCAACAGGATTCTGTTTACATTCATATGATATTGTTTACTTATTCTTGATTCTGTTTACTTATATGATATTGGTAACTTATGTTTATTTTTTATGTTTGAGCATAGAATTTTTTGTGTGAATAAAAACTCCCTGATGAAGTATTATAAACGAACAGTATGAATTTTATTTAGCATTACCGAAAATTCTGACAAAGAAGTATTAATTTTTCATTAAACCAGTTTTTCAAAAATACTATGATATTGTAGCGGCCCGCTGGGGTGAAGATGTGAAGAGATATCAGAAGGTTAAAATTTCCTGCTAGCCGGTCCAACTACATGAGAATGTTGGACTTTAATTAAGTCCAAAGAAGACAAAGAAAACAAACAAGACCGATATATATGGGTAGGCAAATATATATTAATAACAAGTTAAACAAAGACATGAACAGTTACATAGTGTTTGTATGGAGAAATTATGTGTGTGTGTTGTGAGTGTTCGTACGTACGTGTATTGTTCTTAACGTGTTCCAAGAATTTGGGAAACGCTGTATCTGTGAGAGGTCACATCTTGGAGTTCGTTGCAAAGAGAGATTTTACCTCATCCCCACGCGAGGTGGCAGCCCAAGGCCTGAGTCGAAAAGAAGAGAGAGGGGCGAAAGGTCAGCCAGTATTTATAGCCAGGGGAGATAGACCCCTGTTGAAGGATTAAAGAACTGAGGAGGAGCTAACCCCGACAATATTTATCACGTGAACTACGATGAAAATAAAATGAGAAAGATATGATATATAATTTTGTTTTCACGCAGGAACCCTTGGGACATGTAATTTATTTTAAGGGTTACGCAAGGGTAAAAAAGGTTGAGAAATGCTGCTCTAGAGAAGTCTTGCAGAAATGATAACCAGAATTTTTCCCATATAGAATTTAATGCTAACAGCGGTCTTATATCTTATTGCAGATTCAATGGAAGATTTAAATGGTAACCAGAGACTGCTCTTAGAATATGCTGCAGGGATTTCTCAAAGGGAAATGAACCGTAGATTTGCTGCCTGGAAAATACTTAATTTTCGCCATCAGGTTAATGTGTTTATGCCTATACACCAGAACTCTATATGATAAATTGTACAGACTTATCAAATTTATAATTAAAAAGATATGCAGGTATTTGATTTGAAATTAAAATGGATAATAAATAAATTCCATCACAAACAACTGTATAACTTCAACATAATCCATAAAATGAATCAAGAGTTGACTGAAATACAGAATGTTGCACAAAAATGTTTTTTTGCTTTAGAAATTTTGAGCCACAAAAGAAGATATTAAAAAAAATTGCATTCAACTCTGAAGCGATACACTGGTCTAATTTGATTAACATCTCATAAATGGAGTTTGTGAACCTGCGCTTGCAGAAGGTTTTACGAATAATGAACTGAAAGAGGTTTAATGAATGGAACAACATTAGAGTTGCTGAATTTACCTGCCCATTTGCAAGGTGTGGAAAGGACACTTAAATTAACTACTAAAGCTTTACAAATTGTATATATGCAAGAAGCAAGGCACAAGGACATTATTACTAAATCATTGTGCCATCATAATACCACATCTATTTACTTCAAAAGGAAATTATACTAAGCAACTTGTCGATATTACAGGTTATACAGTGTAGTAGATTTAGTGCAATTTCCAATATAAACAATACTAATTTAAAACATTTCATCTTATTATTTGTACCTAGAAGTATTATGGTATTATATACACTTTTATCTGTTTTTTTTTTTATTTTTTTTATTTTTTTTATTAATTATGACCCAACAAATGCTGTAAGATCTTATTCATTGGTTAGCCTTTTTTATAATTTACAATTTTTACATAGATTTTTCACTTACCAAATACAGTAAAATTAGAATTCTGGTTTGAATATATTTTCCATTCAATGTATCTGATACAAAAAAATATCAACTTCATTTGGATTTATTGTTGAAATAGTAAACTTTTGAAGTCTGTAAGCAAAAGCCCGCGGGTATCAGGTATTTTTGTACCTTTTTAAAGAAGATTTTGAACCTAAATGATCAAAGGTTGGTAAAAGCGATGCATCTCTAATTTTTGGTGTCAGTACATACATCATCAAACCCTACGTTTTAAACAGAGTGCAAGTTTGATTTTCTAAAAGAAACAAAAAATGAAAAATAAACCTGCCCTACCATGGATACATATAGAAATCTATAAGAGAGGAAAGATCAAAGAAAATGCAACTGTATATGTTCAACATGATCCAGGGAATAAGTAGACCGAAATACAGAATATTGCATTAATAATTTACTGCACAAAAATATTTTTTATTTCAGAAATTTTGAAACACTATTGAAGAGATGAAAAATATTACATTCAACCCTGAAGTGATACACTAATTAAATTTGATTAACATTAAACCCTACATTTCACACAGATTACAACATGATTTTCTTTAAAAAAAAAAAAAAAGAAAAAAATGAAACATCAACCTGTCGTACCATGTAAAATTACATCTATAAAAGAGAAAAAAATCAAAGAAAACGAAAAAAAAAATTTCTTTGCCACGATGTATATAATCCTGCAATGAGCTCTATTGATAATCAGCCTCTTTCATGGTTTATCAAACTGATTCATGATACTTTCATTCATTTGAATAAATCTATGTTGTTCCTTTGCTTATTCCACTTTAATTCTGCTATGAGCTCTATTGATGAGAAGCCTCTTTCATGGTTCATCAAATTGATTCATGATACTTGCATTCATTTGAAGAAATCTATGTTGCTCCTCTGCTTATTCCACTTTAATTCTGCTATGAGATCTATTGATGAGAAGCCTCTTTCATGGTTCATCAAACTGATTCATGATACTTGCATTCATTTGAAGTAATCTATGTTGCTCCTCTGCTTATTCCACTTTAATTCTGCTATGAGCTCTATTGATGAGAAGCCTCTTTCATGGTTCATCAAATTGATTCATGATACTTGCATTCATTTGAAGAGATCTATGTTGCTCCTCTGCTTATTCCACTCTAATTCTGCTATGAGCTGTATTGATGAGAAGCCTCTTTCATGGTTCATCAAATTGATTCATGATACTTGCATTCACTTGAATAAATGTATGTTGCCCCTCTGCTTATTCCACTTTAATTCTGCTATGAGCTCTATTGATGAGAAGCCTCTTTCATGGTTCATCAAATTGATTCATGATACTTGCATTCATTTGAAGAAATCTATGTTGCTCCTCTGCTTATTCCACTCTAATTCTGCTATGAGCTCTATTGAGGAGAAGCCTCTTTTATGGTTCATCAAATTGATTCATGATACTTGCATTCACTTGAATAAATCTATGTTGCTCCTCTGCTTATTCCACTCTAATTCTGCTATGAGCTCTATTGAGGAGAAGCCTCTTTCATGGTTCATCAAATTGATTCATGATCCTTACATTCATTTGAAGAAATCTATGTTGCTCCTCTGCTTATTCCACTTTAATTCTGCTATGAGCTCTATTGAGGAGAAGCCTCTTTCATGGTTCATCAAATTGATTCATGATACTTGCATTCATTTGAAGAAATCTATATGGCTCCTCTGCTTATTCCACTTTAATTCTGCTATGAGCTCTATTGATGAGAAGCCTCTTTCATGGTTCATCAAATTGATTCATGATACTTGCATTCACTTGAATAAATGTATGTTGCCCCTCTGCTTATTCCACTCTAATACTGCAATGAGCTCTGTTGATTTCAATCATAAGAGGGAATGTATATTTATTATATACTATGTACACAATTATGGCACAACGTCAAAGGGGAAGTGAAGTAAGGTTGTTCAACAGTAACTATCCTAGACCTAGCTAGTCAGAACTCATCCATCACTGTTCAATTTCACATGTACCACAATACCTCATTTCCACAGGGAACCTACAAACACCCCATGGCATAAAAATTTGCAAAGTTCAAAATATCTCTGTTTTTTTTTTTTCTTTTTCTTTTTCCTTATAAAGATATATAAAAATTTTCATGTACATGAAATGATGCGGGTAGGGGATGAACCTATAAAACAACACATTCAAACTAAAAATAACAAATGTTACTAAGACCCGTCCACCCCGCAAAAGTAATAAGAGCGGCCGCTGTATTCTCCCTATAGACTGAATCAAGAACCACACTCACTAATGGAATGGGGAGTGAAAATAAATGACGGAGTGACACAAACGAAGACCGCACTTCCTGTCCCTTGGTGGGGGTCCAATTCCAAAGCGTAATGTAAAGGTGACAGTGGAAAAGTGCACGATCGCTTTCCTATGTACCATAGCACTGAAGGAGTGATACAAGAGGGTGATCCAATTGGAGAGGTCGGGCTTGAATCCGGCGGACTGCGGGACAGCAACCAGGTACTGATGGTCAAACACCTTGAAATGATCCAAACTGATCAGCGCAGCTTGATCATTGACTTCTACACCCTCTGGGATCATGCAGATCAGATGTATGTTACACTGAATTATTCATCCCTTCACAGCACATGTCTGCTCAGGTCCCAACAAACTCTCAGCAACTGACTGCAGACGCTCCGTCAGGATCTTAGCCAAAATCTTTTACTCTGTGTTTAGCAGAGTTATGAGCCTATAATTATCTAAATCCCACCCATCACCCTTTCCCCTTTTCAACAGCGTGATCACACTTCTAGAGATCCAGTCAGGGAGATACTCCTGCCGGAACCAGTTATTGAACACGCCAACCAAAGTTGGAACAAAGATACGTGCAACAGCCTCGAGTACAATTCATACGGCATACCATCAAATCTCAGAGACGTGCCACTGCTGACCCTCTTCAATGCCAAGTGAACTTCGTCCTCTGTGATCTCACACTAGCTGCTAGCCGCTTCAGTCGACTCAAGCTGAGGAAAGTCAACCAAAACTCATCACTAGAGAGATCAGGTTCCTTGGTAAATTAGTTCTCAAAATGCCGCCAAAACGCCTGGCACCTGTCCTCGGTCGACTTCAAAGTATGCCCCTCCAGGGTATCAACATCCCAAATGTACCGGTCGATGGATCTCTTCCTTGTGCAATAATGCGCCCATATGCACAGCTTTGTTAGGCATGGGTTAAACAAGATGTCTAACTACCTTACCCTGGTAGCGCTTGCTAGCCTCACGCTCCAGAACCTACCTAGCTAAACCTATCTATAGGGAATCCCCCTAGCCTGCGCCCAGCCAGACTATTCTTGGGAGTCTTCACCTGTGGCACGGAAAGACAGAAAGTTGAAATCTTCCGGGATAATCAGCAGCTGCAGGGTCAGGGTAGCCTGTATCTTCCCTGAATAAAAATAGAACACTTTCAGGATGATAACCAAACCAATAAACCACGTTGGTTGACCTAAATAATTCTACATGTGAAGGGAAAAGATCTGTCTATTCAGAACTATTTATAAAAGTGTTTTAACCTATGGAAGGTTACTGAATAGAATAATCAAACGGAAGTTGGTAATGAACGATAATACTTAAGACAAGAACAACACATATAAGATTCGCCAGTGGCACGTAGAATTAGTAGTCGACTGCTAGAAGTGAGTCAAGTGAATTCCACAATGAATCTCCAACTGAAGACCAACATACAGTATTTACTACTGTATTTATGGGAATGGGGGCATACCTGTAGTGGACCGTGCGGTGTCAGTGTGAGAAGAGAAGATGAGTTATCTCTAGGTTAAGACTTCCGCTGGCCGGTCCAGCTACATAGGAATGTTGGACTTTAATGGAGTCCAAAGAAACAAACAAGACCGATATACATGTATGCAAACAAATATATTTTAATAACAAATAGATTAATACACGAATTACAAATACATTGAAGACATGAATAAAATGTTACAGTGTTGTATGGAAAGTTGTGTGAGTGTCCGTACGAACGCGTAAGCGTGTTCCCAGAATACGGGGAACGCTGCTTGTGTGAGAGGATCACATAGGGGTGTCAGTGAAAAGGAGAAAGTTTTTTTTACCTCGCTTCACGCGCGAGGTTTCGGCCCTCGGAGAGGCAGTTGGTCGCACGTGTGCGAAGCCGTGGAAAGAGGAAGAGGCGAAAGGTCAGCCAGTATTTATACTCCCGGGAGAGAGACCCCTGTTGAAGGGTTAAGGAAATGAGGAGGAGCTAACTGCGACATACCCATTATCGTCCGTAGGTATGCTACAAGCAAAAGAAAAAAAAATAATGATCAACGATATCGTCGATAATATTATCTGACAGATTTGATGATGGACGACTTTGCTTGTCACTTTTGCTATGTCAAGCGAAAGCTCGTTATCATTTCCAAAAATGCTCGTTATATTCGAGACTTCGTAGACGCCGGTACTAGTCGTAATGCCTTCCAATAGTATAATGATCAGAAGAGAATCGTAATCCGTATAGTAATAGAGAGAGTGAATGTATAGCAATAGGGAATAGACAAGAAGAGTGAACAGTGATCCGTATAGTGATAGATGAGAAATAGTGGTCGGTGAACATTACGTTACTTCGTATTTATTCACTTCCTTTATGATCACGTGATCTACTTAATAATGAAATCGCCCGCGTTACTCACTGGCGATCTAGTTTCAAATCACAGTGTCGGCAACGACACTTACTCTTATACAACAGTAACCATGGAGCATTTCTCTTATGACAATTTTTTTTATATTTTTCTTTTCTCCTATTCTTTGTTTATCGTTTCGTTCTTCTCTCATTCTATATCTTTATTGCATTAACATAACTTTACGTCTTTTGTTTGTTTTCTATACATTGTGTGTATTGGTCCCAAACTGAGTAGAAAATCCCACTGTTTTTTTAAGTGGACCAAAATCGCGGCCATATGTTTGAATTTTGTCGAGAGATAAAATTCAGAACAGTGGAAACACCACCGGCTACAGTGGCTGCTGTTTCTACTTGAGCTGCTGCTTCTGTTGTTGCTGAAGCTGTGGTTCTAGCTGTTGCTGTGTCGCGTGTTTTTCCATAAAAACGGCCTTTTTTGGTGGGACACCCTACTGAGGAGGAGGGGTTGATAACTTTTCTCACGACTTCTGGCCACTCAGTGGAGCCATTGGGTGGAGTCTGGCTAGACATTTCTCCTTTCATAGCTTCCTTGGGTGCTGCTGGTTTTGGGTACTGCTGGTGTCGCTTGTGTCTGTGCCAGGTTGAAAAGGTTGATGTGGCTGTGTGTTGAATAGCATTTAACAATTATACATTTTTGTATCAAGGAAAAACAATGGAAAACCGATTTTTGTTTCAACAATAAAATATATATTAAAATCAAGAAATACAAAACATTTTCTGTAATGTATGAAACAATAAGAAAGTAGTAGTAGTTTCCCTTTAACTGTTAGCTGAAAGATTAAATATTAATAAACAAGTTTTGTGAAAGAATGTTCAAAGTTCTGTATTACATAGAATGATGTTTTCAGAAGAACATGTAATAAATCAGTTGTGGATTATATATAACTAACAGAGCTGTTGCAACTTGGCTTGTTACATAGAACTGATGGTGAATGATATTTAAGTTCTGTGTGCGTGCGTGTGTGCAGTGAGTAGAATGAATAGTTTGTGTAGACGCGTGTGAGTTGCTGAGTTCTACTGAGTTCTGCTTCTACTGTCTACTTTTGGAACGAATTCTGGTTTATATAACTATGGGTAGGCTCCCAGGACAACGACGGGAGAAATTTTGAGAGCACACAAAAAATATCTGATTGGATGAAAAATTACCCAATCGGTGATTTTATAACAAAAGCATGTTTGTGAATTAACAGTAGGAAAAATTCAGTGTGGTGAATGCGATCAGTAAATTGTCCTGTGATAGTATTTATTATTTGACCAATCACAGTTGAGAAAAATATAGGCGTTGCAAACATAGTAGTAATTGCTACAATGTGCTAAAAAATCAGCACCAAGTATAGGAAATTTAACAAAAGCCACTGGAAGTTTCTGCGTAAACCAATGTCCAGTGTCATAGACTGTTGTCCGTAGGTTTGAATATGTGTGCCATTCGCGGCGCGCAGAGTAACTGAAGATTTGGTCTTTGAAAATGTAGGACTGGGTGGTATCACGCTGATTTGTGCGCCTGTATCGACGAGGAATGACTGGTTAGAATTCCTGTCCCTGATATAAAATAGGCGGTTGGATGATAGGCTCCTAACAGCAGATGCCGCCTTCACGCGCTGCTTGGGCCGGCGTTTCCTGCCTTCTGGGTTGCTTTGAATTCTGTTTGCTGCTTGAAGGCGCACGTCTTTGTACATTTTCTTGTCGAGTCGCCGAATTTGTGATGGCACCAGCATACTGTAGTTTGTCGTGGACGAGAAGAAGAGTTAGAACGACGCCGGGGCTTGTATGAGTTTTTAGTTGGTCCTCTACGTAGGTACTCTATTTGCGTCGACAGTCGCTCAAGCTGCTGCTGTAGCTGATAAACTGTATCTGCCATAGTCGTTTCGTGTGATACTTGAGTATCAACACTACTGCTTACTTCGACATCGATTATTTTATCTGCAATCTCAGCAGCTTTAAGCAGGTCTAAATCATCGGGAAGTGTAGCTAGGATCTGAGAAGTCTGGGCTGGTAGCTTATCAAGCCAGAGCTTTTTGAATAAGGAATCAGACATAGTGTGTTTCCCCAAAAGATTTCTCATTCTTCGAAGTAGCTGGGTAGTTTTGTTCTCGCCTAGTTGTAAATCGTGGAGGCGACGCTCCTGGGATTTGCCCGTGCGGTAAATAATAGCTTCCTTCAGCGTGTCAAAAGGGTTATGTGTCGGCACAGTGTCGAGGAGGTCCAACACATCTGAAGCTATTTCTGGTGGAAGATTTTCTACAACGTACGCGTATCGTGCCGTTTGCGAGTGAATGTGTTTGGCTTGAAATATTGCTTGTAGTTGCGCAAACCAAACGTTTACATTCGTGGTGTCTGTTATATACATCGAGTTACTTCCCCTTGACTGTGAGTACTCCCACTATCACCATTGCCTGCAACCTCCCACCACATAATCACGTGATATACTGTAGTAGTAAAAACTATTGCTTTGAACAGTGTTTAATAAAAGCTTGTTGAGTTCAGACCTATGTCTCTCTTCTCCTTATGTTGTCACTAACTTGTTACTAATATTATCCTTCAACAGCATACACATGTATCAGCACAAAATAACATGGTGTCAGGAAAGAACTTCGAACCTTCAACACTCACATACGTCAACTGAAAAAAAAAATTATGGAATTTCTGCCGCACCCCAAAGAACTCAATTTTTCATCAGACAATCTTGGACAAGAATGGGAAATTTGGAAAAACCAATTCCAGCTATTTTTACAAGCAACAGAGTCAGATAAAAAACCGGAGAAGGTAAAAACCTCAATTTTATTGACCTGTATAGGAAACGAAGGAAGAAAAATATACTATACCTTCAATTTCGAGAACGAAGAGCAGAAATTCAATTTAGAAAAAGTAATTGAAAAGTTTGACTCACACTGCCAACCGAGAAAAAACTTAACTTTTCTCACATATCAATTTCTGACTTGCAAACAGAAGGAAACACAGAGATTTGATGAATATGTCACTGAATTGCGGCAAAAAGCAAACAAGTGTGAATTTGGACAACTAAATGAGAGGCTAATAAAAGACATTCTTATCTGTGGTATTAATGATAATATGCTTCGAGAAAGAATGTTGAGAGAACCGTCGTTGGATTTGAAAAAAGCAATCCAAGCAGGTCTCAGTGCCGAAGAAACAAAGAGACATTCAAAAATAATGGCCACAGACACAGAAAACATATCTTTAATTCGCGACGTAAAGAAAAATAAAGTAACAAGAAACAAGATGTCTTCCAATGCCATGTATAAGCAAGAAGACAAAAATCCCGCCAAAACTCAACACTGGATTGAAAAATGTACATACTGTTCTGGTTCGCATCAGAAAAATAACTGTCCAGCATACTATAAAAACTGTACAAATTGTGGGAAAAGAGGACATTTCGCTCGTATGTGTCGAACAAAAAAGAAAAAATTGTACAATGTCGGACAATCCTATGATTCAGACCACGTGGAGTCAGTCCAGTTCAAAATGGACGCCATATTGAAAAAAAATATGCACGTGCTTCAAACTGACAAGTGGAGGATAAAACTCCAAGGTAACGAAACCTTAATCAACTTTAAAATCGATACAGGTGCTGATGTGAACGTAATACCAGTGAAGATATACAACACCATTAAACCCAAGCCAAAATTAGCGAAAACATCTATAACACTAACTGCGTATAATCGTACAAAAATTCCCATAATAGGTAGCTGTACGATACGGTTACAATATAAAAACATACAAACAAACTCGCATTTCATTGTGGCGGACACCAGTGCAAACGCAGTAATTAGCGCGAATACAGCGGAAAATCTAGGGTTAATAAAAAGAATATACGAAATAGACAAGACGGACACAGAAACCTTAATAGAAAAATATAAAGATTGCTTTGGTGAAATCGTAAAATTACCAGTCACTCATCACATAACTGTAAATCCGGACATAAAACCCGTTGTAAATCCCCCAAGAAATATACCATTTGGTATGAAACCAAAATTAAAAAAGGAATTAGAAAAAATGACAAAAATGGGAATAATAAAACCATGGACGAAAGTTGCGACAGACATTTTTTATTTATATAATAATGCGTACGTAGTAATAATAGACTACAGTACACAACGAGATATTTCGATATCCATAAACTTGATGACTGCAAATCTCGCACAATCATCAATAAAATAAAACACTTTCGCAAAGTTTGGTATTCCACAGATAGTGATCAGTGACAATGGACCGGAGTACGGATCATTAGAATTTAGACAATTCGCAAAAGATTGGGATTTTAAGCACATCACGACGAGTCCGAACTACCCACAATCCCATGGACTAGTGGAAAGAAATATTCAAACCATCAAAAGAACACTAAAAAAGTCTTTTGAAAGCGAACAAGACCCATATCTAGCGATGTTAGCATTACGGACCTCCCCATTAAAAGATAAATCGTCGTCACCAGCCCAACAACTAATGAAAAGAACGCTTAGGACAAACCTTCCTAACATCCTGCATAATAAATCCATGAAAAGGCATGAAGTAGACAAAAAGTTCAAAGAACTACCATCATTAAACAAAAACGATAACGTTTGCATTCGTTCCCAAGGAAATTGGAACCTGAAAGGTAAAATTATTAAAAAGCTAAAAGAGCCTCGTTCGTATCTAATAAAAACAGAACAAGGAAAGTATTTACGACGTAACAGGCGCCACCTCTTAAAAACAAATGAAAATCTTACGCGCAAAGTTACATACGACTATGAAAATATATTCAACCAAGAAAATACTCAAAGACAAGTCGTATCACAAACGGGCACGGAAAATAGAACAATAACAAACTTCACAAAGAGAGGAAGAACAATCAGGCTTCCAGCCAGATACAGACACTAATTAAATGCACATAAACAAAAACAAAATTGTTCTCACTTTTCAGTAAAAAACCGAAGATGTTATATACATCGAGTTACTTCCCCTTGACTGTGAGTACTCCCACTATCACCATTGCCTGCAACCTCCCACCACATAATCACGTGATATACTGTAGTAGTAAAAACTATTGCTTTGAACAGTGTTTAATAAAAGCTTGTTGAGTTCAGACCTATGCCTCTCTTCTCCTTATGTTGTCACTAACTTGTTACTAATATTATCCTTCAACAGCATACACCTGTATCAGCACAAAATAACAGTGTCGAACACTGGCAAGTTCAAGACGACGGCTGTCACGTGAGCAGAATGATCGGCCATGTCGTTCAGAGTTAATAGAGTGAAAAGCACGTGGTGTGAAATATTTCTGGCGCCAAGTCGAAATTTCTTTGCGCTAGCTTTCTTGTATTTTTCTCTTGTGGATGTAGGCGATAATTCCAACGTCGGATTCCTTTTAAAGCGTCGGAATTATCAATTGTTGTAGTGGCGGTCTTTTCCTTTTTGAAACGTTGGTTTTCTTTTTAGCGTCGGGATCACCAATTGTGGGGCACTAATGGTGTTGGTAAGAAATTATGAGAAGGTTGCGTTTTTTAAATTAACACTCCACATTCAATTTGCAAAGAAAACACAGAAAAGAACAACAACAGATGTAAAATGTATATTGAAACAAATACATATACAATGACAATAAAGATTAAGTCGTAAAAAGTGATTTCCCTTGTACCGTGTGGGAAATACAAGTGTATGTTGTGAGTTTTTGTTTAAGAATGTTTGAATTTGAAAGTTAGATGTTTGTGCAGAAGAATGTTAAAGTTCTGAATAGTTCGCTTTGCTTTGATAACAGACAGTTCATTATGTGTGTGAATGTAGTTAATGTCTGAGTGTGTGTGAGTAGAAGATGGAGAAATACGCGTACGTGATTATAGTTGTGAAAATTTATAATCTACTAAAGTTTCTTCCTTAAACTTCTGCTTTTTATACAGGTCAGGTAGGCTCCCAGCACGAGCGCGGGAAGAATATTGAAGAAAGTGTCAATTTATGTGATTGGCCAAAAATCGACGAATTGTTGATTTTTTTTTACTATAGCAAGTTTGGTGAAACAAAACACGAGAAATTTTTATGCGGATCGTGCGATGCGTAAATTGTCTTTACGAAAAGTACTGTTTATTTATTGTCCAATTGCTGTTGAGTAATTTGTGGCCGTGGTGTGTATAGGCGTCACTACAATATCAATGAAAATTTACATATTTTTCAGAAGCATACAGGTAAATATTTGGCAAAAATGTTAAGGAGTGTCATATCTTCTGAAATGTATGCATTTAAAAGCACCATTATTTGCTGTAAACATCTGTGCCCAGTAAAAACAATCGATCATTTTCATCGGTATCTAAAAGCTAAGATCATTTGCTACGGCCATCTTGGAGATATCAACAATGGAACAAATCTGAAAGCTGATCTGGGAAAGCAATTGAAATATTTAGTAAACTAATAGTTATCAACTGGAATATAAAACTCATAGTAAACATGAAATAATTTTCATAATTAGTCTGCTCAGTTTCATTATATATTATGCAAAAAATATTTTAATTCAACAAAATATTTAGTTATCAGTTGGAATATAAAAACTATAGTAAAAAAGAAAATTTTCATAATGTCATTATCCAAAAAACAAAATATTTATGCAGTAAAATGAGAATCTGTGCAACAAACATTTATATCCTCAAGTAAAAGATTTTTAGAAATATTTAAAATTAAGTGGACTTGCTAAGCTTACCTCACAAATTATTGATTAAATTTTACATATTTCGAAAACTTGCAAGCATAAATTTTTGTCCGAATTTCTGGGATGAGGAGTTATCATTATTTACACAATTTATATGTGTAGCAGACATCTCTGCAGAGTGAAGAAAAAAATCCCATCATTTTCAACAGAAAAATAGACAAATCTGAGTAGAATGTAGTGTTTCTAATATCTTGAACGAACACAGGTGATTGCAAACAGGTCTCTTTGCAGGGCCAATGTTCTGAGCATCACAAGAGCGAGTAAATATCACAAGAATATCTGCAGTGTGTATACACAGCTCACCAAAAATGACTTCCATTAAAATGCAGATCCAAAAACAAAAATTATAGTTTTTCTCCACTACGTGTTGACATATATCTCACCAAATGTGACTTCCGTTAAAATACAAAGCCACATATGTCACAATAATGTGGTTTGTCGCCACGAGAGTACATATATGATTGAGCAAATCTGATTTCCTTGAAAATGGAGATCCACCTTCAGTGCCGGTTTTAAGTCCAAATTGTTGGAAAAAATTACAACCTTGAAGGTGAAAAATCGAAAAAAATAATTTTTTTTTATGCTTGTAAAAACAGCATATAATCAATTTAGAGAGTTGAAATCTAACGCGAAAGATTATTAGAATTATAAAAAAAAATTATATTTTAAATGAAAATTATCGTATATTATTATTATGACGGTCCATGGAAGAGATTCCTTCCTTTCAAGATTTAGAACGCAAAACGGCCCTTTTCGGCCCCCCTTCAAATTGTTAACCCCCACATTTGGGGATGTGCCTTAGTTGCACCCAACTGTTGTTACTAATATTGATTTTTCAGGTGGGCTAACTTTAAACTTAAACTGCTCCAACTGAATGGCAAGAATTACCAGTAATGAAATACCCGGTCGAAGACGGGATATACTACTAGTTATGTAAATATGCAGATCCACAAACTTTACCAGAATCGGGTTTCTCTCCTATGTGTGTTTAGATCTGAACAACCAAAACTGACTTTAGAGAAAATACACTTCCATAAACTTCCCAAGTACACATATGAATAATCTAATCTATCTTCTGTGAAAAGTTAGATCCGCAAACTTCCCAAGAATAGGGTTCTCTCCAGTGTGTGTTCGCATATGCTTCACCAAATCTGTCTTTCCTGAAAATGCTGATCCACTAACTTCTCAGGAATAAGTTTTCTCTCCAGTATAACAGTCAGCACTCCAAATGCCAGTCCGAAAAAAAGGTGATACTATGTGTGAATGAGATTAGCAGAGCATTGGTCAATATGAGTTCCTTCTAGAAAATGAGATGTTGAATACACCAAAGGCCTGTTCTTAATTAGACTGATTAAAAGCAGTAATCAACGAAAGGTGTCAAAATGCGGCCAATCAGGATAGTGCCATCTTCCACCAGGACACCTTCAGACATAACAACTCTCTGATCTGGCAGAAATTGATACAGCTTGGCTGAGATACCCTGCAGCATCTATTGTACTCACTTGACATTATACTTTTGGATTTTTACTTATTTTGATCTCTACAAAATTATCTTAACAGAATGCATTCAATTTCTCTAGAATCTTGCACAAACCACTTAAACCAGTTCCTCACCCAGAAAGATGCCAAGTTCTAGGAGGATGAAATTATGTGTAAAATAAAGTGGGAGGTTGTGAAATTAAATGGCACGTATGTGGTTAAATAAATCTATATACAAATATTTAAATATAGTCTTTGAAACTCACAAAACACTACAAACATTTGTTCCAATCCATAAATTCCATTTGTATCTGAAAGAAGTTCTGTGCAAAAATCTACTCCAATCGATTCAATCTTCGATAATTCATGTCACCTTATCAGATATCAGAATGCAACTGACACAGGTCAGTCCATTTCTATGTAAGTAAATATATGGTGACACCACCTTGACATAGTGGTATCCCATGACTTTTGCCATATCAGTATAAATATGCTATCAGTCATCCAAACACAATGGAAGAAAGTGAATTATGTTACTGCTACCTAATTTAATCTGGAAATATATTAAATGCCATCTTCTTTATATTTTATATAACCATTGCATAATTTTTTTATTCATAATTGAGATGATGCTTTACCAAAGAACAAAATTTAAAACTAAATTTTTGAACGCTACTTTCTAGCTAGAGAACAAAAAAATGTATAACTTCATTTTCATCTATTTAGTTTTTTTTTAATAAAATAATAGCAGTGTCAAAGGAAAAACTGTCCTTTTAGCACACCATATTTGTTTCGGACATAAAATCAATTTACATGAGGAATATGACTGAATCCACAGACATACACAATGACAATCATTAAGCAGATGAGGCCTCACTCAGTGATATACTAGATCAAGTCAAAAGTTTTTTTGGCAACTTGTTATCTCCATGTTATATCATTAACTTGATATGACTTGTTCAATCATTGCTGATTTGTTTATTCTTTATTTTCATATATAACATATAAATATTGTTTTTTTTTCTTTATTTTACAGCTGGTGAAAAAGATGTAGTTAGAGCCATTTTATGCTACCTGTAGAAAAAAAGGACAGAGTGCGAGTGGTAAAAGAAATTAATGCTGTAGGCTCAGAAACCGTTAACAAATGTGTCACAAAATTGGTTCAGATGTTTCAAAGACAAACCAAGGTCACAAGGTCAGAGAAACCTTCTGTTGTGGAAGGTAAGTTTTGCTTGAAAAGGTCAAACAACAGCCAAGCCCAAGTATGCGTACATTGTCAACGGAAACTGGTCCTTCACAAAGGACTAACAATTGACACCCCCAAAAGCTCAACCTTGTGAAGAGATGTTGTCAGGAACTGAGCAATGAACAGGCTCAACGACATGTGAACATTTGCAAACAACTGCTGGCAAATCCTCAGAATGCCTATTTTTAGTGTTGAATTCTAACTGGTGATGAAAATTAGATCTATTTTTGTAATCCTCATGAGAGAAATCAGTGGCTTCGTTTCTGCACCTGCAGTCAAACGAGGGCAGTTTGAAGAGAAGGTCCTGTTTGTGTGTTTGGTGGAATTTCAGAGGAGAGGGGGGGTTGCACTCATCCCAGATGGTCACGCTGTGAACACTGACCTTTATTCTCAACAACTGCAGCAAGTATATGATGCTTCCAAAGCCCCCCTACCTGGTATTGGTCAACTGAAAACAAGCACTACTATATCATGATAATGCTGCTATCACACACAACCGATGGAACAAAGCAGAAACTTGCGGGGCTGGAAACCTTAACCTGCTTAGATTTCAGACAATGCGTCATCAGATTGCCATCTATTCTGAGCCATGGCTCATTTCCTGCGTGGATAGAAGTTCAGCAATGTAGATGATGTTAAAAACGGGTTACCGCCAAATGGTGTAAGTTTGGAAATGAGCTTCTAGCACAACAATGACAGCAGAAAATAGAATACGACGAGATATACTTTTGTAAGCGATCTGGGATTGCAAAGGGAATATTTGTCACAGATTACTTCCACAATGCAGAGAATAAATCACTGTAATTTCAGACTCGAACATCAAGGACAGAAAGAAATACTGAAATCTCGATTCGCAGATACTATCTCACAAATCACAATGCACGAAACCAGTCAGAAAAATAACTCTCCGAGAAACACGGTAGCCAAAATACACGAATTTTATTTTCTCTTTTGCTTTTATCAGCCGAGTATTTTTTTTAATTCTTCGACAACTGGGAGAGGACACTCAATTTTTGCATATCAAAATACTTTTATAGCGACTGTCTTGTTTCTAAACTATTCCGTCTTCAGCATGTCATGCGGAATACGTGCCCGTTTTTTTTTTGGTAAGTAATTTTCTTTTTGCCACATTTTCCGTCGTAGGATACACGCGACACGCTGTCGCTTGGTTTGATGAGGTAAGGTACCGTTTTCTTCGCTGTAGTATGTAATTTGTTTTATTACCTAAAGCTTCAAATGCAAAAAAAAAAACAATCAACATTTGACCTAGCCTAGTATACAACTCATAGAGCTGTTTTCCTGCCTCACAAATAAGAGTAGTAACTAATAAATCTCTTTAGAAAGAAATCTAACAAAAGTGATGTGTAATAAGAATTAAAAAAATATATTCACATGATACTATTAACCTTTACCACACTGCAGGTGATAATAGATGCTGTAGAATTGTCTTCCTTGCTACTATCAACATCTTTTGTTGCCTGAGACGGTTGCCATAATTAAACTTGTCAACTGTTATTTCTGGTATCTTAAGCTGGTAATCAAGTGGCATGGTGGAGTAATGGATAGCGGCTCAGATTGAGGAATTGGAGAGCCGAGTTCGAATTCTAGTCGAATCCATTACATTCACTTATGAAAGGTATGAATCCTCTTCTCCCCCTATAAATAGCCGGACAGACCAGGTTCTGTAGCCTTGGGTAGCAACTGGTCTACCGCAGAAATGGCAACCTACCATGGGGAAAAAATCTGCCTCATAAGCCATGTATCGAAAGATACATGATCGCCTAAGCGTGTTTCACACATGGCTACATAACTGAGTGAAGCTGGAAATTACCTACTACTGCTTTGGAATTTTGAATTCTTCTAAACTCTACATGAGGTGTAGCATTGATTAAAATTTTGTAAACAAAAATGGCCACATCAATATCCAATAAAGCCTACATTATTTACATTATTCGGACTATTGTCCTCATCTTTATCTCAACATTTCGGCCGTTGTACGCTCCGGCCTTCTTCAGGTGGTTGGAATGTCGAACTGAACCCTTTATTTTGCTCACTGGGCTAGACTGTTCTAGTTCCACGTGCCATGTTTAATGGATGTCAGTTATCAGTTATCTCCTGTTAATTTCCCTCTGAAAGTTCTCCACTGCATTAATCGGGTATTGAACTCACACTCTTTGGCACAGTTGATAAAGGCGTTGGTTAGATCCAGTGACAGGACCCAAAGAGTGAGACGGCCGGAACGTTGTGATAAATATGGCGACAACGATGAGGACAATAGTCCGAATAATGTAAATAATGTACATAATACCTCATCTCGGAAACATAGACAGATATCCAATAAAGCCTTTATTCAGTTTTTCTTTGATTAAGACTCTGGTGATGATTTTGAAGGACTTACCGGAGTGGATATTGATGGTGAAGTGGTCGGAGATGATAACTACGTGAAGAAAAGCGATGATGACCACTAGCAGCTACTATCATCCATGCCTGACTAATTTTATAGAAGCTACTGGCAACCATCAATATATCTGATAGGTTTTCTGAAGGTGAATTTTTTTTTCTATTTATAAAAAATAAAAATAATAACTTTATTCGTCAACAAGACAAATAAATATGAATCAGGTGAAAGAAAGTGCAAATAAATGCTAGTGTCTTCTTGTATGTAAACACAAGGAAACACATCACTTTTTTGATGAAATTAAAGCATTTTACTTCTTATTGTACCCCCAGAACTCCACAAGAAGTAATAAAAGTTAAAGTACATTGAATTATTTATCTATTTTTTAATGTATTTGTTTTTTATTTCAAGTTTCAATATTCTTTGTTTTCAACATTGAAACATGCACGCAAAACGTAATGTATTACATCAAAATATTATTAATTCATTCTTTTATTAGTGTACAAAAATTAAAATCTATATGCACGATATAAAGAAAGTTATAACAATTTTAAAATAGTAGGTGTTCATGTTTTTGCACTCTAAAAAAATGCAGTGGCAGGTGGAACAATTCTAGAAAGAAATTAGCATGGTAACGGTTAAGTCATTTTATCACGTGATGTTATATTACCATAATAGAATGTGAAAAAATAGATAAGTTAAATAAGAGGAGTGAAGCCAGTGAGATTGTCAAAATTAAGATCAAAGTAAGATATGGTGAGTGTTCTATTTCTGACCTTCCCATCATCTTCAGACTAAAGTTTATTTTTTTCTTCATTCAGTAGAAAATTAACGTTTATCAATTAGCCTATTAAGCTTGAAAAAAAAACATTTTCTGGCAATTAGTTCTTTTGAAGAGTACACAAATGAAATAATAAAATGATTTCTTAGGTTTCAACAGGTAACCTTATTAATACTTGACTTTTTATTCATGCTTAATATGTATAGCTGGCTACTCATGTTCGACGATACCTGCCTACCTGGGCAGCTAACCAATCCCTATTGCAGACGCTTGCTCAGGGGCATTTGTGTTTATTCAACACTCACAGAGCCCACCTGTGATTTATATTGCAACTATGATGAGCAGACCTTAGTTACAGTTTCTGGGAAAGAGCATGCTATCTAGCATGATCAACAATTTGGACAAAGCCAGCATGCTCAATCCCTCGGCCACCATGACTTGCGATTTTGTGCTAGCAAAGCTATTGACGGCACCCAAAGGTTCCATCTACCTAATTTCACTCAAAAGGCTTGGTTAAACCCGTGGCATGATTTTCAGGTACTTTCCAAAAGTGCTGCATACTGGGATCAACCCCTCCAGTCGGATAACATCAGGAAGTCTCCTTCCTGACAAATCGACCATGGTGTTACTCAAACCTGAGTCTCATGGTCAGAATGCAAACATGCTTAAGGTTGTAAAATATAAACATATGATCATTCTAGTAAAAAGATTTAAAAAATAGATATAGGAAAAAGATTATATATATATATATATATATATTGTGCCACAAGATAACATTGAATAATTCTTCTTCATGGCTTTATTTCATATTTATATAATTATAATAAAAAGTATGAATATTGACTAATATATCTCATAACCGACAGGTAACAATTTATAAACTTGACTATACATTGTCTACACATGTACATATCATGAAAAACAAATTATTTGTTAATATCACCAAAAATATCTTCCATGAAAATGCAGACCAAAAACGTCATAAAATTAGTTTTTCTCCAGTGTATCAACATATATCTCACCAAATATGGCATCCATGAAAATGTAAACCCACAAAGTTCACAAGAATATTGTGTCTCTCCAATATCTTTGCATACGCCTCATCAAACTAGGTTTTTGTGTAAATGCTGACCCACAAAGTTCACAAGAATGTTGTCTGTCTACAATGTGTATTCGTATATAGCCCACTACTAATCTTGACAAGTCTAAAACTGCAGATCCCCAAACATCATAAGAACATGGTCTCCTTTGAGTGTGTATTTTCATATGATACACCAAAGTTAATTTTCATAAAAAGATAGATCCTCAAAGTTCACAAGAATGTGGTTAATCTACAGTGTGTACTTGCATACTGCACACTAAATTTGTCTGTAAATGCAGATCAGCAAACATGAAAGAGAAAATAGCTTCCCTCCTGTATATGTTCATATGTGATGCACCAAATGTGATTTATGTAAAAATGAAGATCCACAAAATTCAGGATATAGTTTGTTTCCAGTGTTTGTTCGCTTATGTTTTACCATATTTGTCTTCCAAAAACTTCACAAGAGTAAGGTTTCTCTCCAGTGTGAGCATGCAGACGACAGACCAAATCTGATTTTCATGAAAATGCAGACCAGAAAACTTCACAAGAATATGGTTTCCAGCATGTTTTGGCATATGTCTCAGCAAATTTAAGTTTTGCAAAAATGCAGATCCACAAAATACACAAGGACAGAGTTACTTTCAAATTTATCTTTCCATCTGACTTCACAACTGAGATTAGAATAGGTCACATGAATATGGCCGATCTCTCTTGTTTATTTATATATAACACGAAATGTATTTCGTTGAAAAGACATACCACACATTTCAAAGTACATCATTTCTTTTAATTTAAAGTTCAATGCCCTGATACCCACAAAGTCACATGAATATTGTTTCTCTCCAGTGTCTTTGCATACACCTCTCCAAACTTGACTTCTGTGTAAATGGTGACCCATGAAGTTCACAAGAATATGGTCTCTCTCAAGCGTGTATTCCCATATGGCCGGCTAATCTTGACATACACTGGCGAAAATAAGTTTAAGACTGATGGTTAAAGTTTCATTCATTTCAGAATGTTTCTAATAAAACAATTTAGTTTTGTTGTTTTACAATTTTTACAGCATTCACGAGAGAAATAAATTCTGCATAAAGTGTACACAATAAAACTAATTCACATTGTTTTACTAGAAACATATTCTGAAATGAATAAAATTTTAACCATCAGTCTTAAACTTAGATGCACTTATGGACCACCAAATTTAATTTTTGTGAAAATGTAAATCCACAAAGTTCACAATATCTCCAGTATGTATACACAGAAAGTCCACAAAAAATGACTTCTGTGAAAATGCAAATCCAAAAACTTCACAAATTATAGTTTTTCTCCAGTGTGTGTTGACATATGTCTCACCAAATATGACTTCCGCGAAAATGCAGAGTCACAAAGTTCACAAGAATATCGTTTCTCTCCAGTGTGAGTACGCATATGACCAACCAAATCTGATTTCCGTGAAAATGAAGATCCACAAACTTCACAAGAATATGGTTTCTCTCCAGTGTGAGTACGCATATGAATTACCAAATGTGACTTCCATTTAAATGCAGATCCACAAACGTCACAAGAATATGGCTTCTCTCCAATGTGGGCTTTCATATGTCTCACCAAATAGGACTTCCGTGCAAATGCAGAGCCACAAAGTTTACAAGAATATTTTTTGTCTCCAGTGTGTGTTTGCATATGTCTCACCAAATATGACATTCGTGAAAATGCAGAGCTACAAAGTTCACAAGAATATTGTTTTCCTCCAGTGTGTCTTCGCATATGTCTCACTAAATTTGACTTCAGTGAAAAGGCAAATCCACAAACATCACAAGAATATGGTTTCTCTCCAGTGTGAGTACGCATATGACCAACCAAATCTGATTTCTGTGAAAATGCGGAACCACAAACTTCACAAGAATATGGTTTCTCACCAGTATGAGTACGCATATGAATTACCAAATGTGGCTTCCATTTAAAGGCAGATCCACAAACATCACATGAATAGGGCTTTTCTCCAGTGTGAATACGCATATGTCTCACTAAATTTGACTTCCGCGAAAATGCAAATCCACAAACATCACAAGAATATGGTTTCTCACCAGTGTGAGTACGTATATGCTTGACCAAATCTGACTTCTCAGGAAACGCACACCGGCAAACTTCACAAGAATATGGTTTCTCTCCAGTGTGTGTTTGCATATGCCTCCGCAAATGTGATTTCCGTGAAAATTCATATCCACAAACTTCACAAGAATATGGTTTCTCTCCAGTGTGAGTTCGCATATGACCAACCAAATCTGATTTTTGTGAAAATGTGGAACCACAAACTTCACAAGAATATGGTTTCTCTCCAGTATGAGTACGCATATGAATTATGAAATGTGGCTGCCATTTAAAGGCAGATCCACAAACATCACAAGAATAGGGCTTCTCTCCAGTGTGAATACGCATATGTCTCACTAAATTTGACTTCCGTGAAAATGCAAATCCACAAACATCACAAGAATATGGTTTCTCACCAGTGTGAGTACGTATATGCGAGACCAAATCTGACTTCTCTGAAAATGCAGATCCACAATCTTCACAAGAATATCGTTTCTCTCCAGTGTGTGTTTGCATATGCCTCTCCAAATTTGCTTTCCGTGAAAATTCATATCCACAAATTTCACAAGAATATGGTTTTTCTCCAGTGTGAGTTCGCATATGTATCACGAAATATGACTTCCATAAAAATGTAGCTCCACAAATTTCACAAGAATATGGTTTCTCTCCAGTGTGAGTATGCATATGACTGACCAATTCTGACTTCAGTGAAAATGCAGATCCACAAACTTCACAAGAATAAGGTTTCTCACCAGTATGTGTTTGACTATGTATCATCAAATTTGACTTCTCTGAAAATGCAAATCCACAAACTTGAGAAGTATACGGTTTCTTTCTAATGTGTGTTTCCATCTGGCTTATTAAATCTGAATTCACAGCCGAGTTTAGCAAAGACCACATGAATATGTATCTCTATTGTTTAGCCATATGTAAAATAAACGTGTTTTATAGAAAAGGCAAACCACACGTTTCAAAGTATAATTTCTTGCCAGTTAAAGTTCATTTTCATACTTCATGGAAAGTAAAATGTCTTTTCCTTCAGTGAAATTCTCAATAATAACCATTGCGATTTTTGTATATCCAGAACATCTGTGAATAACGAAAAGTAATAAAAGATATATTAACATAGGTACTGAATAATATATGAAAGCAATCTATAATAGATACATGCAGTAAGGTTAGTTCACTAATGCAGCAGCCAGTGAAAATAAAACATTTTACAGTGAAATAAGATTTCACAAAAAAGTATGAGAAAAAATATAAGCATTTTGATATTTTTAAATAATGAAAAATACACTCACTTAACAGAAAGGCATTTACAAGTTTGGCTGGAAATCAACACAAGAAATGTAAGGTCCACATTTTGAAAAAGCAACACAGGTTACACACACAAGCTGAATGAAATGTCAGGAGAAATAGGAGAGAATAGGAAAGGACTGTACTACATAGGCAGAATCCCAGTGAAGAGATGGGCAGTCTGTTGCACACATCAGAGATGAGAATGTATGGTCCACATTTTGGAAGAGAGACACAGGCAACAAACATAAGCCGATAGAAAAGAGAAAGTGTAGAGATAAATAAAATGTCAAGAACAATAGAGATTTAATTTGGTTTGGTCGTTTTATAATAGAAGTGACAACAGACTGCAAAACTGGTAGTGTCAAAGTCATGCACACTTTTAAAATACAAGGAAAAAATAAAACCTTGAATCTTCTGTAAAAGCAGATTCACAAACATTAGAGAAATATGCTATCTCTTCAGTCTGTCTTTGCATATGTATTACCAAATGACTTCTGTCAAAATGCAAACGCACAACATTCACATGAATATGGATTCTTTCTAATGTGTTTCCATCTGGCCTATTAAGTCTGACTTCACAACATGTTAGCAATGGTTACATTAATATAGCCTATCTCTCCTGTTTATTCATACATAGAACAAAATGTGTTTTTGTAGAAAAGACAAACCACACATTTCAAAGTATATAATTTATTGCCAGTTAAAGTTCATTGCTATGCTTTTGACTGTGGAATACATTTTGGTTCTTCAGGAAAAGTTTTCAAATAATTTTTCTATGCTATATATTGCAATAATAAACTGATCACTAAACATATTGTTTATATGTCTATAGAGTAAGATATTGCACATGTAAACTGCTTAGTAATATTCAATGACATAATTTATCATTATTTCTTAAACAAAATCAAATTTGATTTTCTTTTGATTTCATACAGGTTGATAATTTTGTAATGGGAATTTAATTAATGTATAACTGCTTCTTGTTTGATAGTAACGTAACACTGGAATGAGAGAAAAGGAATCAGAAAAGTCAATAAAATTATCTTAAATAATTGCCTTTTGTTTTGAAAACAATAATATACAGCATAAAATGACCAAGGTAGTTTTCAAAAAATGATCAGCTGTGTGAAATGATGCTAATCTGGTAGTGATAATTCTTTCTGCTCATGAATAAAAAAAAATTTAACAAAATACATCCACTTAAAAAAAATAGCAATTATAAATTTGGTGGCAAATTAACACAAGAAATGTAAGCTCCACATTTTGAAAGAGAGACACATGCTACCTACATAAGCCAATGGAAATGATAAAATCTAGAGTTGAATAAAATGTCAGGAGAAGTAGGAGAGAATAGGGAAAGACTGTACTGTATAGGTGAAAAACTCAATGAAGAGAAAAGCAGTCTGTCGCAGACATTAGGAATGTAAGGTCCCCATTTTGGAAGAGAGAGACAGGCTACACACAGAAGACGATAGAAATGAGAAAGTCTAGAGATGAATGTGATACAGTGACAGTAATATGATTTGTTTAGAAATGACAACAGACTGCAAAACTGGTAGTGTCAAAAGCATGAGTCAAAATTATGCACACTTTCAACATGAGGAAAAAATACAAAAGAATGCCATGATTTACAGACAAATCGTGATAGTTTACATACCACTGAAAGATTCCTGCAAAAATATTTGTACCTTTGATTAGCTTTGCATTTTCAAGAGAAATATATATTCTGGAATGTGTTAAAATAAAAAATTTTCAAAAAATAAAACAATTTTCTGAAACTTTATTTGAGATATATCAGCTGGTTTAAAGCTAGATACATCCACTAATTTGGTATAAATTTTCAATACTGAAGGTTTAAAATTAATTTAAAAAAATGAAAAAGCATTCTTGAAGATCTCATTTTAGCTTTAATTGAAAGCTAACTGATTAAATTTACTATTTCCAGTAAGTAAAATATTCGGGTGCATTTCAAAAAGAAATTATATAGATCAGAATCTCAACTTTGTGGCCGATTTCAGAAAATCTTCTTACAAGCAACCATTTCCTTAATTTAAAGAAATTTGTAAACAAAAACAAAATTATCGGTTTTAAAAATCTTCCAAAAATAACATATATATTTGTGACATGTTGAGTAAAATTAGCAAATTTAAAGTTAAATCAATCTCATTTGAAATAAACATTATTTATAGCATTAAAAAAGTAATATACAAGAATTTATAAAGTAAAAAAATAAAAAACTTTTATTAAGCATTTCAATTTTGGATTCGTAAATTTCATTTCCATTTTATTGTAATATCACATAAAGAAATGAAAGTAATAAAGAATTTTAAACAATTTTTAAATTATTATAATTTAAATTTTTTTAAATCTTGTAAAAATTTATTATTCATCAAAATTTTATTTCTTAAGACAATAGTGTCATTAATATATCTTATTTACAAAAGCAATTAAAAGCTTTTCTAATTAAATGTCATAGTTTGATTACATTTTTTAAATTTACCATTTGAAGCAGATTGTAAAAGTTTGAAAAAGAAAATTGGAGGATTTACATTCTCCAAGGAGTCCTACTTTTAACTAATAAAAAAAAATTCTGGACAGAAAAATTAATTTCATGAAATTAAGTAAGTGGTGAGGTATTTTACCAAGATTTTCTAAAACAAAAAATTTCAAAAATAATTTAATTCATTTGTGAATAAGTCCTCAAAGTTTCATTAAAATCCAACAATTATTTGATTTTTACATGAATTTATAAATTAATGTTTTTCACCAGAAAAAGTGCAATAAACATGCACTGTAAAAATGTTGTCTTGCATTGATATAAAAAAAAAAAGGAGATTTTTAACCAAAATTTCAAATTTCTTAGAAAGGCTTAAAAAATTTGTAAAAATAATTAAAAAATACTTTGGTCTTTCAGCTTAATAATAGCACAAATTTTGTGATAAGAAAACTTTGTTTTATTAAGTTTGTGGGCTTTTTTTCATCATGTTTTTCAGCAAGCAAGTGGAGTTACCTATTTAAAGCATAATTAATCTGAATTAAAATATCACAAAAATCTATTTTTCAACACCTCTGTTACACATAGATTTTTATCTAATGTTGTTCTACATTTGTTCTTTAACATTAAAAAAAATTATTGAGGAATATAACATGAATGACTTTTAAGAACTCGGTAATCATAAAAATTTAAGAAAGTATAATCTATAATCTAATTTTTTATTGAATCTTAGAGAATTTTGGCTCTTATTTTCTGATAGTGTCATATATGGGCAACTGTATCTATAAATTCAGAACATTCTTCTTCCACATACAAAAACAATCCAAATTCTTTTTTTTTTTTTAAATATTTGGGTGTGTCAGATTGTAATAAGCTTTGATTAGTAAATATAGTTTTACTTAATAAAAATCTTTCCTAAGAGCTACACAATTGTAACTGAATTTTAAAAGATTCAAAATATTGCAAATTAATCTAATTAAAAAAAATGAAAACAATTCTTGTAAAAATTCATTTTACAAATTTCTTTCTTAAGACAATAATATTAACATATTACTCATAAAAGTAATTAAAAGCTTCTCTAATTAAATAATGTCTTAGTGTCAAAAAGTAAAAAATGCAATAAATTGCGTTTTTTACTTTTCAATTCCAAGCATATTTCCGGTAAGATGGGTCCAATTATGAAAAAAAAAAAAAAAAAATCAGGGATTCAAATTCTCCAAATATTCTGCTTTTAACTAGGTACCTCCACTTTTTCTTTGAAAAAATAGCAAAATGAAAAACACATTAATTTTGAAATTTTTGCAAAAATCAAATAATTGTTGGATTTTAATGCAACTTTTAGGACTTATTCATAAATGAATGAATTTAATTTTGTAAATATTATTTTTAGAAAATCTTGGTAAAAATATTTTTTAACATCTTTTACGTTCCCCCTTTATTAATTTCATAAAATTTTCTGGAATTTAAAAGCACTACTGAAACTGGTTTTATATTAGTTAAAAGCAGGATACCTTGGAGAATGTAAATCATCAATTTTTTCATAACTACTAACAACTTTTCTAAAATCTGTAATAAAACTATCTAATTATGTAATTAGATAAGCTTTTATTTGCTTCTATAAATAATATATATATTAAGGACATTATAATCTGAAAAAAAAAAAAAAATTTCAATGAATAATGAATTTTTACAAGAATTGTTTGCAATACCGATACAGTTAGGTTATTAAATTATTAATTGAAAACTATAATTACTAAGTGAAAATTGAAAAGGTTAATACAAATAATCCTACCAAAAATATTTACAATGATTAAAAATAATTTTTTGTGTGTTTAAATCTTTTTTCAAGTATGGTGTTTGAAAAGTGACATTATGATCAAAAGTCCACATGTCTCAAGGGTTGTCCTCCTTAAGAAAAATCCCTTGATATAAACGTTTTTCAGCTGTGGGTAATTCTTTCATTTCACTACTGTGTTTCAATCTCCCTACATTTCAACAGGCTTCGGAAATCATCTCTAAATTAATAAGTTACCATTATGATGGTATTCCAGCTGTTATTAAATTTTTTATTTTTTTATAAAGCATCTTTGAAAAGTAAATAAAAATGTCAATAAATATTTTACTGACTGAAAATAGTAAATTTAATCATTTAGCTTTTAATTAAAATGCTAAACCGCAATCTTAAAGAATGCATTTTCATTTTTAAAAATTCATTTCAAACCTTAGATATCAAAAATTTATACTAAATTAGTGGAGGTACCTACTTTTAACTAATATAGTCACTAAAAATTATCTCATTGAATTTCTTGAGTTTTCATAAAATATAATTTTACAAAGATTTTCTAAAAAAAAAAAAAAATTTCTAAAATAATTTAATTCGCAACTCCTGAAAGTTTCATTAACATCTGACGATATTTTGATATTTCCAATAATTTCAAAATTATTGTGTCATTCACCACAAAAAAAAAAAAAAAAACATAAATGAAAAAACATTAAAAAATTTGCTATGCTAAAAAATATAGCATATCCAGTGATTTTATTTTTAGGTATGGCCATGAGATCGCTGGAAAATGAGCACAGCATGATAAAAACGGTCTTAAACTTGACAAAAAACAAAATTTTATCGTCAAATAGTTTATGCTACTATTAAGAGGAAAGAACAGTATTTTAAAAAATTTTTTTTAAAATTTTTCCGTTTTTTTAGAACATTCTAACTTTTGATTAAAAAAAACCATTGTTTCTCTTCGTTAGTGAAAGTACTAAATAACATAGCAAAATTTTGTGCATTTTTTTTAATGACAGACATTAATTTTGAAAATCTTGCATAAATAGAAATAATTGTCGGATTATAGTGAAACATTCAGAAACTATTCACGAATGATGGAAATTATTATAAATATGTCATTTTTTTTAAAGTCATGATAAAAATATTTTTTTATATTTATATCACTCCCCTCATAAGTAATTTTATGAAAACTCTAGAAATTCAATGTTGAAGCACACAAATCCTTATATTAGTTAAAAGCACAAGGCTTTGAGGAAAGTAAATCATGCTTTGTTTTTTGTTTTTTTAAATCGGACCTCATCTACCTAAAAATCTGCTCTGAATTGCAACATACAAAACTTAATAAAAAAAATATTTTTTAATTTCAAATGCTTTTAGTTGTTTTTATGAATATGCATAATATTGTCTGAAGGCAAAAAACTTTTTCGATGAAAAACAAATTTTTAAAAGAATTGTTATTTCTTAAATTATTTTATTATTCTTACATTAAAATTGTTAAATATTGTAAAATTAGTAGAAATGGTGAATCCTTGTTAATGGTTTTATTAAGTAGATCTATCTGTACAGATTATAAATTGTACAAGCTTTTGACAATCAACGAGCATCCAGTTAGAAAAATCTTACTGTTCCTTGGCTTTTGTGTCCATAAAACAGCTGTAATTCAAATGAAGAAACATGATACAGTAATAACGTCACATGATTTGATTTTGTATATAAATGTTGTTTGGCGCTGTTAACAGCCTTTACATTTTTTACATTTACATTGGACGAAACAAAAAAATTTCATGAAAGTCTGTTCAGTTGCATTGAATTTCTAAACTTGGCTATAAAAAATAAAATAAAAAGTGTGTATGATTATGTAACTATTAGAAAAAAAATTGCCTTTTCACTATTGTCATATAACTTAAGATTAAAAAAATTAACAAAAGAAAAAAAAATGTATAGCATTTCAACTTAAAAAAAGGTACCTACAAAGTATTATGTACCTATCTTATGAAATTTATATGATCTTAGTTTTATTATTTCAGTTGTCATTTTTCCATAAATAAAATATCAAAATAATAAAATTAGTGTAAATCCAAATAATACTGTAAAATGTACACTACTGATAATATTTCATGAGAAAGGTAACTAATTTCTTTTGTAAATAATGATGCTTTTTACAAAGATTGCACATTAATTATTATTTCGTTTCTAACATTTATTTATTACGTAATTTTATTTTCTAGATAATCATGCTCTTTACAAAGTTTGTGTGCAAATTTTAAGAACAAAATAAAAAATAGCAAGAAACGATATAATTAATGCACAAACTTTGTAAAGAGCATAATTACTTACAAAATAAAAAATGCTAGGAAGGAGCATTTTGTAAAACAACAGTTGAAAAAAAAACTTAAGTGCGCAGTAATTTAGATGAGCAAGATCAGTTAAGAGCAGTAAAAAGGCTATTAATTACGCTTTCATGAGGAAAGTGTTCTGCAGTGAATGTAGTTAAACAGGGCCCGTAATGGCGGATGAATGAACGCGACTGAGTTCGAATTTTTATTGTCGATAACTTCAAAAAGGTAGGTTTTATCAAAATCTGGTCATTATTTTCGAGTTCAGCATACATATTTACACGGAAATATGATGATTTGGGAAAATTATAATAGATTTTCTTTGCAGGTCTCGAAAAGCAAATTTACGAAAGGTAAATTTTGGTTTTAACACCCGAGCGCTAAATATCCCTTAAAATTTTCCAAAATCATCATAATTCCGTGCAAATGTACATGCTGAACTTGAATTAACAATTAAATTATGAAGAAACTATACCGTTTTGGAGTTATCGACAAGAAAAAATCAGACTTCTTGTTGGTCATTCATCATCCATTACTGCCATCATGGATACTGATTCGGTGCAGGGTACTTCCGGTGGCCTTTGGCCTATTTACTTCTTTTACAGACTTTCCTTGCACAAAATCACTACGCACTACCATAAAGAAATGTTATTTTTTTTTTTTTTTTTTTTGGTAAGTATAGTTTTATTTATAACAAAAACAAATTAAATGATACAATAGAACCTTTTTTCCATTTTGAATAGCAATGACAAATTAAAAGAACAAATGAAATAATAAAAAGAAAGTGTTTTTTTATATTTTAAAATTGAAAATAAAAAAAATTAATGCACAAACTTGGTAAATTATTTAATGTTTTTTATTTTGTCCCCTTTTCTACACAGAAAAAAAAGAAAACCCCAACCCTAACCTTAACACCTAACCCTAAAGATTAATCTTTAGGGTTAGGTGTTAAGGTTAGGGTGGGGTTTTCTTTCTGTGTAGAAAAGGGGACAAATTAAAAAGAAAAATTAAATAATAAAATAAGCCGGGTTAACTTTAGGGTTAGGGATGGGGTTTTCTTCCTATGTAGAATAGGGGACAAATTAAAAAAAAAATTAAATAATACAATAATTTCAATTTTACAATATAAAAAATGCTTAATTTGTTTTTGTTTAAAGTTTCCCGTTATAAATAAGACTACACTTATCAAAGGGGAAAAAAATTACGACAATGCGTAGTGATTTCAAAAAGAGATATAACTGAAGTAAATAGGCCACAATTTCTGATTACCCCGCACCGAATCAGTATTCGTGATGGCAGTAATGGGGGACAAATGACCAACAATAAGTCCGAATTTTTTTCTTGTCGATAACTCCAAAACGGTATGGTTTCTTCATAATTTAATTGTTAATTCGAGTTCAGCATGTACATTTGCACGGAATTATGATGACGATTTTGGAAAATTTTAACTAAGGGATATTTAACGCTCGGGTGTTAAAACCAAAATTTACCAAAAAAAGTATGTTTTATGTCCATCTTTAAAATAATCCAACATTGAAATTAAAAGATTGAAAAAAGTAAAATAAAAACAGAAAAACCTTAAAATAAATAATAAAAAAAGAAAAACAAATGTAAATATAATCAGAATCTCCACTTTGAAAAGATAAAATAAAATTACAACTGAATTTATTTTCATTTTTCGTGATGCTTAGAAAAAGACAAATTATTTAAATGATGAGTTAAAAATATCTGCATTCTAGCACTCACCTTTCTTCAGACTAGGAATTTAATGAGTAAAAATAAAACAGGATTACTTTTTCGCCTGCAAATGATTTTGTTTTGATTTGCGGTCAACCTGCCCAATTTTTGTAGTGTTCGTTCTGTTCATAATGTGTAAGTTGAAACGAATGACAGAAAGAAGGAATTAAGACAAATTTGAAATTGCTTTTGAGAAAAACATTTTGCTTGTTAATCTAAGACGAAGGCTATTAAACGGTGTAAGATAAGAATTGTTTCCTTGTGTTTGAAACCCGTAGATTTTTTACGATTTCAGGAGTAATTAAAAATACATGCCTGGCATGTCTTCCCGTCATCTAATAAATGCCAGTGTTCAGGACTCACTGCTCGAATATGTGATCCGAAGGCCACCCACCACTCTACTTTCAGAAAACAGAATTTATTTGAAATACATATTTTATTGAAACCTTAATCATCACTAAATATTTGCAATGGAGTAATAACACTGGAGTAATAAAAATAAATAGTATTATTACTATATTGAAGCAAAATGAAACGGAAGATATTGCTATCAATTAATTAGTTACTAATTTATTTTGAAATAATTGATCACAAGTTTTAGTTTTTTTTCCAAAGATAACAGAATAAGGTTCAAATCCATAAAAAATTGAAAATAAGATTTGTATTTTAAATGAAAGTTTTTAGATATTTTTTAAATATTTGCACAGCCTTTCATCATTTATCGAATTTAAATACGAGACCAAAAAATAAAAAATGAAAACAAATTTTAAAATCTTTTAATAATTCAATATTAATCCTAGTGATCAAAGTGAATTATGAATAACTAAATAACTGAATTAAGCATAGCGTCTATATTTTTTAGTTAATTATATTGCGCTATTTTTTTTTTTTTTTTTTTTTTTTTTTACACACGCTAGTCATCAAGGTCACAGGTCAACAAGAGATGAAAAAGTATGAATTCAAAAGCTTTTAAATAGAGTAGATTTTGCTCTTTAGCTTTGGGTTGACAACCAGTAAAAAGATTGATGCATTCATGAAGTTCAACTTTTCCCATTTTTAAATGAGGGCTAAAAATGGTTGCTAATGTCTTTCAGCTGTATTGGAAAGATGCCTATATACATTTTTCATCATTCTAGAAATTCTTAATAAATCATTATGATGAGAGCACATCTTTAAAAAGTATGAAAAAATTAACATTACCTGATATAAGTAATGCCTAATGCGCCTATGCATATGGCAGGACTGGATTTACCTTTCAGCTTGGTAGGCTGAAACCTAATACGTGGGAGATTCCAGCCAAGGTGTCAAATATATGTTAAACAATTGGAATAGCCTAGAGTCTCTGTTTTATTAACTCAACCAGCACAGACGGCACAAGTTTTCTGGTATGGAAAGTGGAACTGGCATGCATGATACCACATTCTGACAAAGAAAGTTTTGTTCACTTTTCACTAATGATTCAGGGAAAGGCAAGAATATACTGACCCTTAAATGACTTGGGATCATGATCACACTAAGTGCAGAAGAAAGCAGGAATCTGTTGGAGCGAGAATTTGAAAACAATTGGACTGTACTGAATGAGAAATTTTTTTATTTTTGTCTGAAATCGTTTTAGCAAAATCATCATATTGATATCAAGTAAAAAATATATTATCATCTTTAAAATCAACCATCGAAGTTGTCACAGTCAATAATTCTAACTCATCTAAAATAGTGGTAATAAAAAGTTACATGCAAATGATGAACAAATAAACAATATTTCAGGGTTTCTTTAAAATGACAATGTATTTCCACAAAAATCAAATTTTTGGAAACATTAAGTGCGTGCGTGTGTGTGTCTCAGTGGTTTTGGCAAAATTACTTGATGGGCAGCAATATTTGAGAGAACATAAATATAGGAAAAGAGAAAGATATTTGAAAATGCATTGTATTTTATACTCATGATGTGACTCCATGTCTAAGGGAGGTAATTCAAATATTTCTGCTTATTTATTGTGGCCTTGTGAGAGAAGGAAAGAAAAAAGAATAGAAGAAAAAAAGGGCAAAATACAATATAATCTCCTTTGGTACATTTTCTGAGAAGATAAAATCATAACAAATTATTATGTGATGCTAACTGTGAAACAAATCATTTGAATAATGACTTTTTTCTTCAAGGTCAAAGGTCAACAATTTTTATCCCAAATTTGCAAAATGCACACATAAAATTTACAAGAATGCAGAGTATCAAACTGACTACACTCTAGAAATTGGTATTGATTATACTAAAAATTATCTTTTAACCAACAATGTAAGACTATTATTTCTAGAGTTTGAACACAATTAGTAGAATGAATCATTTTATTTTACTTTTACTATATGAGAAGTATAAATAATTCACATAATGAAATTAAATAATTCACATAAATACAATAGTAAATACTGTATGTTGGTCTGCAGTTGGAGATTCACAGTGGAATTTACTTGACTCACTTCTACCAGTCAAATAAAACATATTGGGAAGTCAGAATTGTTGTCCAAAGAATTGGCAGGATGGTGTATCTAGTAAAAGGTCCTGAAATGGTATACAAGAGGCACTATAATCAAATTAAAAGTAGGTATTCAACTGAAGAGAACACTACTCTAGATGAGTTTGAACCTATGGAGGTTCTTTTTGATACTTTCAATGTACCCATCTCTTAGAAAGTTCCAGAGATAGCAGTCCGAAAGGATCAAAGTCAACCAAAAAGAAAAAATATTGAGTCTGTACAGAGTAAATTCAAAAAGAGGGGTGTTGTAGCTTGCCTACAGATGATAATGGATATGTCCCCATTCACATAAATACAGTAATAAATACTGTATGTTGGTCTGCAGTTGGAGATTCATTGTGAAATTCATTTGACTCACTTCTAGCAGTTGACTACTTCTACGCGCCGCTGGCGAATTTTATGTGTTGTTCTTGTCCTAAGTATTATCGTTCATTACCAATGTTCGTGTCATTATTCTATTCAGTAACCTTCCCTAATTGCTTTGATTTTGAGGATATATAAAGGAAACAATAGCTTTTAAAAAATAAACCACCAAACCACAAAAAATTATTTCTACAATATTTGCTAATAAAATGCCATGTTCAATATAACATTCATGCATTAATGAAATAGTATTGAAAATTTCAGAGAATTCAGATAATGACCTGAATTTTAGTAAATTTTTAGAATGAGGATGTAGTATCATATGCAAATGAGGTAGACAAGTATAAATAGCGAACAAATGGTGAACATAAGGGCATTGCTTAGCAAACCCTTTTGCTGAACGTAATGTGGAGAACTGTGCTATGACTGCTACTACACCAAGAGATACACCAAACATAACAGAGAAGTTTGTATTTTTTTTTATAGGGGTGGTCCTTATCAAAATTTCACAAGCATTTTTGTCTTACATTATTAATTTTAACCTTCAATTTAAATTAATCAATTTTCAACAAATATTCTCCTCTTGGAGCCAAACTTCCAAAAATTTTAAATCAACAAAATATTTATGAAACTAATAGTTAAAAATTGGAATACAAAACCCATAGTAAAAAAAATTAAATCATTTTCCTAATTAATGTGCTATTGTCTGCTCGGATTAAATACATAAAGGGTGTTTCATTAAGACGGATCAAAGTCCGCAGTAAATAAATCAGTGTTATTGGTGAAAATTTATTTATTTCTCTATTGGATCATGTTATTTAAGTCATGGCAATTATGTGTGAAAAATAATACCAACCAAATATCTGCCAAATCTGAAAAAAATAAGAAAAAAATCATTAGACGCTTAAACTTAATTCACATTTAAAATTGGTCCAAGTTATTGGAACACCCTTTATTATGTGAAAAATGTTTTTATTGAAGAATAATAAACTCAGGATATTATTAATATTAATAATCTGGAAAAATATTAATCTCACCTTGTATATTTCCTGCCTAATTTTTCCTTAGAATTGGGATGATGGCTTTATGAAGGAACAAAAATTCATGCTAAATTTTCAAGTGATACTTTCTAGAAAATGCTAAGAAATTTCTTAGGAAATGAGGATCATTTAAGAAAAATAAAAAACTGAAGATAATATCGAGAGTGATAAAGAGACCTAACGAACCCAATGATAGAATTGATCAGATATAGATCTATCAGAATTTCATGGTATACCTATTTTTTGTTAATGTTTAAAAACAAAAAAGCCCCAAATTATTATGTCATCAACATAAAGTACAGGAAGAAGTAAAAATAACTTATATGAAGAATATGACTGACTATACACACACAAATACACAACAATGATCATTGAATAGATGAGGTCTCACTCAGTGATGTGCCAGGTTGAGTATTTATTTAGTCTGCCAACAATACCACAAAACTGGGATCTGATAGTTGAACTGGGAAAGCAAAGTGAAGGTCTTAGAAACTGTTACCAAACTATGGAAGGGAAACATGGTGCTGGTTTTGGAACTCAGTATTATCAGAGTTAACTCCTCCTTAACTGTCCAAATTGTTCACTAGGGGTCACTCTCCCTACACTATAAATGCTGGGCAATTTCTTGCCTCGTTCTCTTTTTGCTTGGCATTTCAGTGGACACATTTACAAAATGTGATCTCTCGCAGAGATCCGCATTTTTGCCCACTTGTAGGAAAACGCCATGAAACACATACACATACGTACAAACATTCACCAAAATACAAACTCTTTATGTTCACACACAAACACAAATCTTAATGTCTATGTCCATTGTAAACTTTGTTGTTTAATACATATATTTGTTGAGATATATATATATATATATATAATATATATATATATATATATATATATTGGTCTTCTTGGGTTTCTTTACACTTCTTTATGGTGGATTCAATCTCTGAGTCCGCCATGTTCTTGTAGTGGACCTTTTAATATTCTAGCAGGAATTACACACATGTTCCTAATTTAACAACACATAAACCCTCAGCCTACTACAGTATTGCCCTTTGCAGTTCAATGAGTCAAAGAATATAAAGCATACTTATGAAAATTTCAATAGTAGGTAGAATGCCAAGCTGCAAATATCTAGAAGGAAATCAGTTGTTTGCCGGCTGATCTCTTTGTAGGATACACATGCTGAAGAATCACAGGAGTCTGCAACCAAAAAGCAACTAAGTTGAGTAGCAAAGCCACAAAAGCTTCAATAAATCAGGAAACAGTAGAGACATGTGTCAGATAATGCTAGCTGGACACGAACTTGAACTTTGGCTGAAGGCTGTGTATTGTTGAAAAATCTTAAATGCCCAAACCCCAGAGAACTCAGTACTATTAAATCTGAGCAAAACAAGAGCCTCGTCTAGTTTGCTCTTCACAATGGGTGATCATGCTTTCAAATAGGTATTCCAAGTATACAGAAATAGAAGGCCAGTAAATTTGGTATCCAATATCTTGCCCAGTTCAAACTCTGATAATTCACACCACATTCACACTAACATACCGGATGTAAGAGTGCAACTGATACAGGTCTGTCCATTTATATATACATAAATGTGACGCCACCAGTCTAACTAGGCTGATTAAAAGCAGTAATCAATGAAAAGTGTTTCAATGTCAATCAGGATAGTGTCATCTCTCATCAGGACACTTTCAGAAAGTGATCACTACAAAATTCTCTTAATCGAATGAATTTAATACCTTTAGAATCCTGTACAAACCACTTAGACCAGTTCATCAGCCAGTAAGATGCCAAGTTCTAGGAGGATGAAATTATGCTTATAATAGGGTGAAAATTTATGAAACAAAATGGGACTATATGGTTGACTAAACCTATGTACAGATATTTAAATACCGTTTATGTGACTCACTTGAAAAAAAAATTAAAAACATTTGTTCCAACCCAAGATTTTCCAATTGAGCCTGAAAGAAGTTCCATGCAAAAATCAGCTTCAATCAATTCAATCTTTGATGATTTATGTCATCTTCTAATTCTGATTTGCCAGGTATAAAAGTACAACTGATACAGATCTGTCCATATATATGCTGACACCAACTATCATTACATTGACATCATATTATCTGATGAGGCAAATTGTCCTGAACCTCTTTGATGATTTATGTCACCTTCTAATTCTGATTTGCCAGGTATAAAAGCACAACTGATACAGATCTGTCCATATGTATGCTGACACCAACTATCGTTACATTGACATTATCTGATGAGGCAAATTGTCCTAAAGCTCTTTGATGATTTATGTCACCTTCTAATTCTGATTTGCCAGGTATAAAAGCACAACTGATACAGATCTGTCCATATGTATGCTGACACCAACTATCGTTACATTGACATTATCTGATGAGGCAAATTGTCCTAAAGCTCTTTGATGATTTATGTCACCTTCTAATTCTGATTTGCCAGGTATAAAAGCACAACTGATACAGATCTGTCCATATGTATGCTGACACCAACTATCGTTACATTGACATTATCTGATGAGGCAAATTGTCCTAAAGCTCTTTGATGATTTATGTCACCTTCTAATTCTGATTTGCCAGGTATAAAAGCACAACTGATACAGATCTGTCCATATGTATGCTGACACCAACTATCGTTACATTGACATTATCTGATGAGGCAAATTGTCCTAAAGCTCTTTGATGATTTATGTCACCTTCTAATTCTGATTTGCCAGGTATAAAAGCACAACTGATACAGATCTGTCCATATGTATGCTGACACCAACTATCGTTACATTGACATTATCTGATGAGGCAAATTGTCCTAAAGCTCTTTGATGATTTATGTCACCTTCTAATTCTGATTTGCAGGTATAAAAGCACAACTGATACAGATCTGTCCATATGTATGCTGACACCAACTATCGTTACATTGACATTATCTGATGAGGCAAATTGTCCTAAAGCTCTTTGATGATTTATGTCACCTTCTAATTCTGATTTGCCAGGTATAAAAGCACAACTGATACAGATCTGTCCATATGTATGCTGACACCAACTATCGTTACATTGACATTATCTGATGAGGCAAATTGTCCTAAAGCTCTTTGATGATTTATGTCACCTTCTAATTCTGATTTGCCAGGTATAAAAGCACAACTGATACAGATCTGTCCATATGTATGCTGACACCAACTATCGTTACATTGACATTATCTGATGAGGCAAATTGTCCTAAAGCTCTTTGATGATTTATGTCACCTTCTAATTCTGATTTGCCAGGTATAAAAGCACAACTGATACAGATCTGTCCATATGTATGCTGACACCAACTATCGTTACATTGACATTATCTGATGAGGCAAATTGTCCTAAAGCTCTTTGATGATTTATGTCACCTTCTAATTCTGATTTGCCAGGTATAAAAGCACAACTGATACAGATCTGTCCATATGTATGCTGACACCAACTATCGTTACATTGACATTATCTGATGAGGCAAATTGTCCTAAAGCTCTTTGATGATTTATGTCACCTTCTAATTCTGATTTGCCAGGTATAAAAGCACAACTGATACAGATCTGTCCATATGTATGCTGACACTATCGTTACATTGACATTATCTGATGAGGCAAATTGTCCTAAAGCTCTTTGATGATTTATGTCACCTTCTAATTCTGATTTGCCAGGTATAAAAGCACAACTGATACAGATCTGTCCATATGTATGCTGACACTATCGTTACATTGACATTATCTGATGAGGCAAATTGTCCTAAAGCTCTTTGATGATTTATGTCACCTTCTAATTCTGATTTGCCAGGTATAAAAGCACAACTGATACAGATCTGTCCATATGTATGCTGACACTATCGTTACATTGACATTATCTGATGAGGCAAATTGTCCTAAAGCTCTTTGATGATTTATGTCACCTTCTAATTCTGATTTGCCAGGTATAAAAGCACAACTGATACAGATCTGTCCATATGTATGCTGACACCAACTATCGTTACATTGACATTATCTGATGAGGCAAATTGTCCTAAAGCTCTTTGATGATTTATGTCACCTTCTAATTCTGATTTGCCAGGTATAAAAGCACAACTGATACAGATCTGTCCATATGTATGCTGACACTATCGTTACATTGACATTATCTGATGAGGCAAATTGTCCTAAAGCTCTTTGATGATTTATGTCACCTTCTAATTCTGATTTGCCAGGTATAAAAGCACAACTGATACAGATCTGTCCATATGTATGCTGACACCAACTATCGTTACATTGACATTATCTGATGAGGCAAATTGTCCTAAAGCTCTTTGATGATTTATGTCACCTTCTAATTCTGATTTGCCAGGTATAAAAGCACAACTGATACAGATCTGTCCATATGTATGCTGACACCAACTATCGTTACATTGACATTATCTGATGAGGCAAATTGTCCTAAAGCTCTTTGATGATTTATGTCACCTTCTAATTCTGATTTGCCAGGTATAAAAGCACAACTGATACAGATCTGTCCATATGTATGCTGACACTATCGTTACATTGACATTATCTGATGAGGCAAATTGTCCTAAAGCTCTTTGATGATTTATGTCACCTTCTAATTCTGATTTGCCAGGTATAAAAGCACAACTGATACAGATCTGTCCATATGTATGCTGACACTATCGTTACATTGACATTATCTGATGAGGCAAATTGTCCTAAAGCTCTTTGATGATTTATGTCACCTTCTAATTCTGATTTGCCAGGTATAAAAGCACAACTGATACAGATCTGTCCATATGTATGCTGACACTATCGTTACATTGACATATTACCTGATGAGGTTTGCCATATCCGTATTATGTTATATATATGCTATCATTCACCCAAACACAATGGAGGAAAGTGAACTACGTTATCTAATTTAATATGGAAAAATATTAAAGGTTATCTTTATATGCTACATGAGCATTGCCTAATTTTTCTTCATAATTGAGATGATGGCTTTAGCAAAGAAGAAAAATTCACACTAAATTTTGGAGTGCTGCTTTCTAGAAAATGCTAAGAAACTTTTTATGAAATTAGAATCAAACAAGAAAAAGCAAAAACTGAAGATTTTATTGAGAGGAAAATTGTCCTAAACCTCTTTGATGATTTATGTCACCTTGTAATTCTGATTTGCCAGGTATAAAAGCACAACTGATACAGATCTGTCCATATGTATGCTGACACCAACTATCATTACATTGACATTATCTGATGAGGCAAATTGTCCTAAACCTCTTTGATGATTTATGTCGTCTTCTAATTCTGATTTGCCAGGTATAAAAGCACAACTGATACAGATCTGTCCATATGTATGCTGACACCAACTATCATTACATTGACATTGTAATTCAAAAATTACATTGACATTGTAATAATTCAAAATTTAATAAGTGGTGTTTGATCTGAAAATTGTCCTAAACCAACTGAATGATAGAAGTGATTGGATATAGATACATAGAGGCATAAAAATAACTTATATCAGGAATATGAATGAATCAACAGACACACTAACACACAAATACAAAGGTGATTATCAAATAGATAAAGCTCGATCAGAGATGTTTACAACTCATATAGCTGTTTTCCTGCTTCCAAAAATTAGGGTAGTATCAAATAAAGTGTGTTGCAATTTCAAAAAATTTAATAAAGCAGGAGTTCAAATCAAAAGTAATTAAAATATATTTGCATGATATATTAACCATCATATAATTTCATGGAATAGATAATTTAAGTAAGAGGAGTGAAGCCAGGGATTGTAAAAGTTAATGACAATAACATCAAAGATATGGTACATCTTCTGTTTGTGAACTTCACATAATAATCTGACTGTTCGTTGTATTTTCAAACATATTCAGAGGAAAATGAATATTTTTACTAAAAAAATGTTTATGGGACTTCTTTTGAATAGTACTTAAAATACAGATTTCAGAGTGCAGAGAAAATTAAATATTTAATATTTAAGTGGCTCCTTAGATTTCAATAGATAACTTTTTGATAATTTGTTTAACCATGGTGTATATTTAAAGTTTGTAGAATGTAAAGATATGATTGTTGTGATGAAAAGATATAAAAATACAGTTAAAATAATTCAAAATTTTATAAGTGGTGTCTGATCTGAAAAAATTCGAGATAATTAAATGTTATCTTTTCTGACCTTCCTATCATCTTCATTTTTTTTCTTTGTAGATTCTGTTAAAAATTAACATTTCAACCATTTGACCTGTTAAGCTTGATGAAAACATCATATGGGAATGAGTTCTTTTGAAAAGTTCACAGAGTGCAGGAAAAATGAAATATTTCATATTTTAAATCCTTTCTTAGGTTTCAACAGATGACATTGATAATTATTTTTTTCCCACGGTGCATGAGAAAATTTAAAAGAATTTTTTCTACCACAAGACAACACTGAAAAATTCTTTGTCATGGTTTTATTTCACACTTATACAATGATAATAAAAAATTTTAATATTTCCTAATATACGTTATCACTGATAGGTAACAATTTAGAAACTTCACAATTGAAAGTCTACACACGTACACTGCATAAATATCAGCAAGAAAAACAAAATAATATTTTTAATATAATTTATTAGATTTTATTAATGTTACATTACAGGTGACAATATTGAAAAATGCATGAACCATCTTAAAATAACATTAAAAATGACGTCTTTCTCATTCATGGAGGAGGCATGGTGGAGTAATGGATAGTGGCTCGGATTGAGAAATCAGAGAGCTGAGTTCAAATTCCAGTCGAATCCATTACATTCACTTATGTGCTAATACCCTTGGGAAAGGTATGAATTCTCATCTTCTTCCCCCCAGCTATGGGTAAATAGCAGGACAGACTGGGTTCTCTAGCCTTGGATAGCAACTGGTCTACTGCAGAAAGAAATGGCAACCTACTGCGGGAAAAAATCTGCCTCTGTCTATATTTCTGAGATGAGTTATTATGTACATTATTTACATTATTCGGACTATTGTTCTCATCTTTGTCACCATACTTATTACAACGTTTCGGCTGTTGTACGCTCCGGCCTTCTTCAGGTGGTTGGAATATCAAACTGAACCCTTTATTTCGCTCACTGGGGTAGACTCAAGGACACATGGCACAGTGGATAAAGGTGTTCATTAGATCCAGTGACAGGACCCAAAGGGTGTGAGTTCAATACCCAGTTAAGGCAGTGGAGAACTTTCAGAGGGAAAAATTAACAGGAGATAACTGATAACTGACATCTATTAAACATGGCATGTAGAACTAGAACAGTCTATCCCAGTGAGCGAAATAAAGGGTTCAATTCGACATTCCAACCACCTGAAGAAGGCCGGAGTGTACAACGGCTAAAACGTTGTAATAAATATGGCGACAAAGATGAGGACAATAGTCTGAATAATGTAAATAATGTAAAATCTGCCTCGTCAATTATGTATTGAAAGATACATGATCGCCTAAGCATGTATCATGCATGGCACATAACTGACTGACTGACTTTTTCATTCACTTTTAAGATTCTGTATTTATTTGTAGAGCTTAAGTGATATTGATAGGAAATAAAAACCATAATTTACTAATCTTAAATCGAAAAAAATCACTACAGTTCAGTAACAACCGAAAAAGTTTATTGAATTTTGAACATTTTGGACCATTCTTGTACTAACATCACTGATTTCAGGATTAATTTCATACCAAAACACTATCAGCTGCAGACATCTTTGCTCAGTAAAAAAGACCATTATTTTCATCAAGGCTGAGGAAAAGATGAGATCATTTGCTAAGACAACATTCTTTGGTCTGCCACAAACCTGGAAGCTGAAAGACCTTTCTCTTGAAACTTTCCATTCACTTGGGAGGACGGCATATCGGAGGTAAATGAGAGGAAGAAGGTAATGTATAATTGGGTAAAAATTTAAGAGTTAAATGGTAATTTGCAAATCTGTGGAAGGATGTCAGCTGTTTGCAGGAACATCAGAGGGGTCAGTCACCAAAAGGTGACAAAGTTGAATCTTGAAGCAACAGAAGCTTATGGTAAAGCTAACAGGGAACAAGGTGGAATTTAATAAACTTGGTTTGAAGGTGTTGAATTGTTGAAAATTCTTAAAAGCTGAAAGCCCCCCAAAACTCCAAGTAATGATAAATTTGAGTAAAATCAAGAGAGAGGACACATGCCCTGCCTAGTGTGATTTTCCCAAAGTACATTGACACAGCTGACCAAAACATTTGTTTATTTCCTTTAAAAATATCCTAATGCAATTTTTGCCTTACTAATGATCATGATTAATGTATATTTTGGGGTATCAATGAAACTGCATCAAATGAACAAATAGTGATATATGTCGTGTCTCTTACACTCTTCTATATAAACCAAATGTCGACTGCTTGACGACTCAAAGCAGAATGCAAAAACACATCTCTGCACATCACGACTCAATGCATGTTTCCAGTATTAAACGAAATAAAATGAATTATATATTGGCCAGTAAAAATGACTCCCACTAAAAGACCCAAATTGTGATTTGGAGCCAATATGGCTGATATAAATTCCCCAATTCAACACCACAGAGGTCAGAGACTCCGCTGAGATGTCAACAAGCAAAAGCTGGCTGAGAACGCAGCAGGCACACTGAATGCAATGCTTTCAACTTTCAATGCCAATATCTTCACAAAACATCAGCCGACAACCACCAACATTTTTTTTCCATCTCTTTCTCTTTCTTCCTTCCTCTCCCACACTGTTGCCATTACAACAACAATGGGTAGTAGTTTGATGGCTTTGTATATATGTAAATAAATTATAGATTTATTTACCCAAAATCTGATGTATTGCTTTTCCTTGAATTCATGTTTGCTGAGGTGAAGAAGAACTTAACCTCTACGGCAGTAACAACAACAGTGACAAGTTCTGTCTTCAGGTTACCCATTCTTCACTTCCGCAACATATAACAGGGTGGTAACTGTAGTTCAGCATTTTAGTGCATGAGAATGCTTAATGACAATCACTGAAGAGTAAACCGTGAGAAAACGCAGAGAACCTAATTAGACGTCAAAGAGGAAACGCAAAGAAAGAACGAATTAAAAATAGTAATTAGAAGCCATGAAATGAGTTTGGAGAAATGCTCTGGGGTCATCTGAACCTAAAATAAACCAAATAGAATTCATCAAGATTTACTAAGACAAGATCTTCCCCAACCTACCTAATTGTCTCTGGGGCAGCACGACAGGGCAGAATTAGCACAGTGTCCATTTCCAATTCTATGAAATATGTTATCCCTTAGCACATCCAAAGTAGGGGCATTTTGGAATGAAGCATTCCACAAGGGGCATCTAGAGTTCCAACAATCAAAAACAGGCAATAAATCAATGCAGGTGGTTTGGGGAATTCTTATATATAGCAGCTAATACAAGACGGAGTGATAAATTTTTGTTGTATTGATTTATGATTTATGTTTATATTTCAAGACAAGTTTTTGGAGAATTTAACTTATCAGAAAATAAGTGCAGTAACTATAGTAATTTTCTAGACAAAGTACCAAAAATTTAATAAGAATACAGAGAATGTTTTTCCTAAATTTTTTATGGTTACTGAGTAGTTGAATATTACATAAAAATGTGCTCATGCTATATTCATCAAGTAATTTTTACAGATATGTCCACGGCAGAAAAAAATTAGATTAGAATGCATTTTTAACACGGTGGTTGGTGTTTATTTAAGGTTTCCATGTCAGCTTTACTGACATGGAAACCTTAAATAAACACCGACCACCGTGTTAAAAATGTATTTGTATTTCAAGTGGTCTTAAATTTTTGATCAGGAGTGTATTTCTTTAGGGCCACTGAAACTGCACCGACAGTTTCAGTGGCCCTAAAATTTCAGTATTTTAAACACAAGGAACCAATTCTTGGCTAACGCCGTTTTATTTATTTATTTGTTTATTTTCAGCTTTACTTTACATAATCCTTCAAAATATTTTCTCAGAACTAATTTCTTGTTTGTATTGTGTTTTTCCATTTCTTTTGTCATTCGTTTTTTTAACTTCATCAATGAAAAAAATAATGAATACAGAAATTGCGTAGGTTGACAGAGAATCATTTGAACACACAAAAAAATACACCCCTTTTTGTTTTTCTTACTTTGAAGGTAAGTGGAAAGAAGAAAAATAATTTTTTTGATTCTGATAAAAAAAGAAAACGTTATTTAGTAAATAAAATATGAAGCAAGTCAGTAACTTATTTACTGACTTGATTCACTTTTTTTCATTTCTTTTCAAAAATTTTTATTCTCTGTTAGTGTTTGTAGATTCAACTATGAGTTTCATAATGTTTTGAAAAAATAAATTTTATTTTTAAAACAGTACAAAAAGGAAATTAATTAGATTTTGTTATTTCGCTTTGAAATTTGTATTTTATTTTTTTTAAATTCAATCGCATGAGTTTGGATATGTTGATAAAAACAACACTTCTTATTAAATTTGACTTGTTTTTTTTTGTTTTTTGAGAACTTTTTAAAATAAAAATAAATGACATGTTACTCTTTAAATTGGAAAACTTATAAAATACGAATGATTTTGTTTTGATGGAGTTAGGACGATATGTTTAATTTAAAAGAAGACTTGTCGTCCTAACTCCATCACAAAACAAAATCATTCGTATTTCATAACAATAACATTGATGAAATCCTTGCAGTCGACTGAAAAATTATCAGTTTTTGATAGAAACAAAAATTCTTATTAGTTTGGACGGCTATTATTTCCACTTGATTCGTTTCAGTTCTATTTTGAAAATTTTACTTAGGAAATCTCGAATGACAGAACTTATTCGTCACTTGGCAAGGAAAAACTGTTTAAGACAGGCGGGGTTACCCGGCGTTGCTCGGAAGATATCTGAATAATAATAGTTTAAGTGACTCTAATAAAAAAAAAAACATATTTATAATTTCCATCATCTGTGAATAGTTTCTGAAATTTTCATTAACATCCGACAATTATTTTTATTTTTGCAAGATTTTCCAAATTAATATCTGTTATGCAAAAAAAAAACCTGCTAAAAATTGTATGTTATTTTACTAGTTCCGGTGATATAAAGAGAAACAAGGTTTTTTCAATCAAAATTTAGAATGTCCTAAAAAGAAGGAAAAATTTTTAATTAAAAAAAAACTTTCCATATTTTTATTCAAAAAGACACTTTATTTTTCAAATTAACATAATACTCTGTTAATGTTTTTAAACAAATCTAATCGAGTTTAAGTTCATTAACTTTTTTTTATTCAAATTATTATTGATAAAAAAGTAAATAAACTTAAATTAATATCTTTTTTTTTTCTTTTTTTTTTCAAGCCAGAACTATAGCGAGCCTTACTTCTTCAAAAATATAATTATTTACTATTTATTTTGGAGGGGAATTTACATTTTTTAAGTAAATAAAGTTTTAGTGATTATTTTCTTTTTGGAGAAAATGAAAGAAGCAAACATTTCTCCGTAAATGAATTTAATTATGATTTTAAAAGAGTAGAAGTAAGATACATTGAGAATTTAGTTTTGAAAATCGATTATGTTTAAATTTCAAGTTATATTTGTATTTAAAAAGAAAAACTTTAGTTAAATAAAAATTAGGAGAGCCAGACATTACTTACAGTCTGCATTAGTTGAGTTGAATATTTGTTTTACAAATTTAACTATATTTTATTTTTTAAAAATAAGGCTTACTATAATTTTTTACTTTAATAAAACTTAATTTAAAATTATTTACTTTTTTATGTTAGTTACAAACCACAGAAACAATAAAGTTTATTTTCTAAAGATTGAATGAAAATTATTTTTCATCAAATGTCCAAAAAATATTAATAAGTCAATAACGCGCACACAATTCCTTTTTATATATGTATAGATAGATAATAATATCCCTATAACATAAACATAAAAACAAAATGCATGTATTTAAAGTAAACCTGTTATTAAAAATAGGTAATTAAAAATATCCCGATTAAAAATATTGAAAAAGATGACTTATATGTTAATGGATTAAAGCTACTGAAAATTCCACCCAAAATAGACATTGTTGTGTTTGTACAAATTTTGTTTCAAATATTTAATATTCTTCTTTTAAATTTACTTTATTGTTTTAATATTCATTTTTTTTTTTAAGTTACGCTTTTATTTACTATAGATATAGAAATAAATTCAAGAGAATAGAATTTTTTTTACGTCAGCATTCTACATAATATTTACCATTATTTATACCTTTTTTCAGAGGAAAAATACTTTGATTTGGAAATTCTTGCAAAAGATCAAATAATTGTCAGATTTCAATGAAACTTTCAGAACTTATTCACAAAGGAATTAAATTATTTTAGACATGTTTTTTTTTTTTTTTAGAAAGTCTTTGTAAAAATAGTTTTTTCTTTTTTAACAACTGTTACTACCCCCTCACTTAATTTTATGAACACTCAGGAAATTTGACGGCATGCCTTTTAGCAATTATATTAGTTAAAAACAGAAGACTTTGAAGAATATAAATCATCAATGTTCTTTGTAAAATCAAAATACACAGCTACCCAAAATTCAGCTCTAAATTGTAAAATATAAAACCCAATAAAACTAAGAATTATTTAAAGAGAAAAGCTTTTAATGGCTTTTATTGATAATATATGTTAAGGACAATATTGTCTGAAGCCAAAACGTTTTTCTTATAAAAAATGCATTTTTACAAGAATTATTTTTATTTTTTTTATTTTTAAATACAAAATATGATAAATGTGTTAAATATTTTAAAATTAAATTTCCCTTTAGGGAATGCTATTATTAAGCAGATCTACTTTTACAGATCATAACTATGAAAGCTTATTACAGTCTGCAAAATAGTTATTTTTTAAATATTTTTTGAGTATGCAAAAAAATTTTAAAAACGTTTTTTCCAAATATATGGATGGACGTATGAGATATAAATGTCTCCTGTTTTAAGAGTTGTTTCCCCTGACTGCAATAACCTGTCCTCAGAAATTTTTTTGTTTTCCTTCTAGTGAGCCCATGTTAAATTTTGACTGACCATCATCATTGCATTTTCAAAATTTTTAATTTTCTTTTTCTACGTTCTATATCACTAAATATGTTAATTTTTTAAATATAATTTATTGTTTTTCAGTGAGAGACATACTACAATTATTATTTTCTTTTTTAGTTTCAATTTTAGGGATGGAAACAGTGCAGGCTTTGGACATTGTTTTAAAAAAAAGCACTAAACTTTTAGACTTTTGAAAGTATTTAATTTTTAAAAATTACTGTATGAAATAGTTCACTTAAAATTTGAAGATATTTTCACTTCTGTCCTTCCATCTGATAACTTCCCCTCACATAAGCTGCCGATACATCAATATAAACATCAATTCATACCGCCAAAACAAGTCACCACAGTTAGACAATGCTTCTCATTTTTTTAACTAAATTTTTTCTGCTAAAAAATTAGCTAATTTTTCTTTCCAATTCCATTACATAAACTTTAAATTTTCTAATTTTCTTCAAATGACTTTTGAAAAAATATAATTGATTTTTACAAAATTTTTAAATGCAGGATTTAACTTTTGTTTAAAATTTCTCAAAAATGGCAAATATCATTGATTTTATGGCTACTTTGCTGACTAAAAAAAAAGCAAGATATTTAACTAAAATTTCAGATATGCTAGGAAGGATCAAGAAATGTAAAAAAAAATAATCAAAAAATACTTTGGTCTTTCTTTTAGTAGTAATATAAAGATTTAGATGATGATAGATTGTTTTTATCAAGTTTGGAGCCTTTTTTTCATCAAATAGTACAAAACTGAATGCACCCCTGAAGATGATCTTGGAAGATCAAAAGTACTTGAGAAATGAAAATAAAAGAAATTTAAACAGTTATAGCACATTTCTCTCATCTTTTAATATCAATACACGGAAAGTTATTCATGAGTATGAATGGATTTTGTTAAAAATTAGCAGACATAATGTCTGTAATTTATTCAATCAGATATGCCTAAAAGAGAATTTGCTGCCTAAATACACAAATTTTAAAATATATGACCAAATATTTAAGATTAGAGAAAGTTGAATTATTTAATAAATATAGTATACCTAAAAACTATATTTTTATCATATATATGGCCAGTTATTTAAGTGGGGTATAAACAAGAAAATTAGCTAACATGTGAAATCAAAATTTCACTTAAAAAATTCACCTTAAACTATTTACAAGATAATTTTAAAAGTCTTTTTTAATTTTTTTTTACTTTTTAATGAAAAATGATATTTACTAATAGGAAGATGTACTATTGATGGAACTAAGCCTAAACAAGTTTTCCAAGTAACTTTAAATTGTACTAACAACCAAAAGAAAATTAAAAAAAATATACAAGTTGTTTGTGGAAAAAGTGCTATTTTATGAACTCCAGATTAAAGTATTCGTATACATACAGAAAATGTATGAATTTATTAACAGGTATATTCTCTTAATACAATATTATTTCCTAAAGAATTTTCCTTAAATATTATTATTTTTTTTTAATTTTTGTATTTTTACAGATGTATTGGAATGAATGTCCTCTGTGATGTAATGGATATCAACTCAGAATGAGAAATTGTTGATCTGTGTACAAATTCCAGTCAGGTTCATTTCCATGTAAATACACTTGTGAAAGGTATGAATATATCTCTTCTCACGGCTATAGATTGAATAGCAGAAGAAACTGGGACCTATAGCCTTGGTTGGCAACAAGTCTACCACAGAAAGAAACAACCACCTGTCATGGGAAAAACCTTCTACCTAATCAGTCATGAATCAAAAGACATGATCACCCAAGTGTGTATCATGTATGCGCCTTGATCGACTGATTGGAATGAAAATTAATTTATATTCAAGATTGAAGATCATTGTGTAACAATTTGAACAGAAAAAAATTATATGATTATAGCAAAACATAAAACAAAAAATATTGTGAAATTAAAAAGGTTAACATGAAATAAAAACAGCTGAGAAAACACATTCATGTGTGAAGTATAACCTTTCTTGGAAATCAAGTTTAGAGATCTGGGTATGTATACAAATGTGAGCGGTGTATAATTCTTTTTTAATTTTATTTTTAAACATCAGCCACATTAAAGAGAAACATACTTGGAAAGTTTGGGGATTTGCATTATCTCAAATTGATTTAAAATTTACATAAGATGGACATTTTGAAAACCTTGCATTTGAATTAACACATATGAACACCTATACACATAGAATGTCTATCCATCTTTCAGACATTTGAACTTTTAAGAAACTTTAACTAAAACATGGAAACTCTTTCCATATAAATTGTGTGGGTCTGTATTTTCCGATACTGCTTTGACAAATCAAAGGAAAAAACCTGGCAAAACACCCCCATATGCTTATGAAGTATGTGGATTTGCAATTTCCATGACATCATAAAAAACAGTTAAGAGAAACTATATTCATGTGAAGTGTTTGTTTATTGATATAGTTCACCTATGAAACAAGATATGCAAACAGCTAATGGAGAGCGACCATATGCTTGTGAAGTGTGTGGATCTGCATTTTCAAAAAGAGGAAACTTGAAGAAACACATACAAACACACACTGGAGAAAAACCATATTCATGTGAAGTGTGTGGATCTGCATTTTCAGACACTTCATCTGTGAAACAACATATGCGGATACATACTGGAGAGAAGCCGTATTCTTGTGAGGTTTGTAAATCTGCATTTGCACGGAGATCTCTCTTAAAAAGACACATGCGAATACATACAGGAGAAAAACCTTATACTTGTGATGTTTGCCAATCAGCATTTTCACAAAGTGCACACTTGAAAGGTCACATGCGAACACATACAGGAGAAAAACCATATTCTTGTGATGTATGTGGATCTGCATTTTCACAAGGAGCAAACTTAAAAGAACACATGCAAACACACACTGGAGAGAAACCATATTCTTGTGAATTTTGTGGAACTGCATTTTCTCAAAGAGCAAACTTGATAAAACATGTGAGAATACACACGGGAGAGAAACCATATTCTTGTGAAGTGTGTGGAGCTGCATTTTCTGAGGTTTCATCATTGACACAACACACGCGAACACACACTGGAGAGAAACCATATTCTTGTGATGTATGTAAATTTGCATTTTCACGAAAATCACCTCTAAAAAGACATATGCGAACACACACTGGAGAGAAACCATATATTTGTGAAGTGTGTGACTCTGCATTTTCAGACACTTCAACTTTGACACAACACATGCGGACACATACAGGAGAGAAGCCATATTCATGTGACGTGTGTGGATCTGCATTTTCACAAAGTGCACATTTGAAAGGACACATGCGAATTCATACTGGAGAGAAACCAGAGTCTTGTGATGTGTGTGGATGTGCGTTTTCACGGAGATCACACTTAAAAAAACACATGCAAACACATACTGGAAAGAAATCATCTAGCAGTGAAGTGTAAACGATTAGATAGTTTTTATTTCAATTTACATATTCTCACATTTTTTAAATAAGCTTGTTAATATTGTGAAATTCTTTTAATGTTTACACTATTCATATTCAGACTATTGTACTCTACTTTGTTGTTTTTATCAAAACATTTCAGCTGTTGTGCCCTCCGGCCTTCCCCAGATATGTGTTGATCTGGGTAAACTACAGAAAATTCTGAACTGAACCCTTTATTTAATCTATGGGGTTAGACTGTTCTTATTCCACTAGGAATATCATCTAGTTTTTATTTTATTTAGCACTGTTCAGATTTTGCATGCTGAGTGCAAGTACACACTGCCTAACCCAGGGATTGAACTCACAGTGACTATGTCACCAAATTCACAAACCAATACTTTTACCCACGAGGCCATTGTCCCATAGGTTATTCATATTGATATACACCTGAGGAAGGCTGGAGGGCAAGATGGTCAACACAGTATGATAAAAACAACAAAGATGAGAACAATACTCAGTCAGATGATGCTAATTCCTATATATATATATATATATATATATATTTTTTTTTTTTTTTTTTTCCTTTACCCATCACATGATTGAATTATTTCAAGATGAGGTTGACTGTGCTTGCTCACTGGTAATCTGTGTTCAAACCCAAGTGTTGGCAGCGAAACTTTATTCCTATATGACAATTATGAAAGATTATTCTTTGAAATCATTTGAACAAATATATGTAACAACCTAATTCTGACTTGTCACCAAGATTGGCCGACTTTTAATAAATGGAGCATGCATACACAAAAACAACAAAACTGATTTTTTGCAGGATGATCAGAGTTACTAAAAAGCAAAAAATACTATGAAAGATTATTTTTTGAGATCATTCATAGAACATTAAAAAAAAAATGGATTAATATATGTATCAACCTTTTTAAAAAAGTCTTACTCCTCACCAGTAACACCCAACGTTTAATAAATGAACCATGCACACACAAACAATAAAACTTATCTGTTTCTTTTTAAAGTGGTAAATGAAATCTGAAAACAAAATTGAAGTTTGAAAGACTTAAATATTTGTATTGTTTATCAAAAGCATTATGATCTTATTGTAAGAACCCATTTTCCTTTAATGAAGAAGGCAATAAATTATTTTTTCTGTCATTTTTTGGGTAAAATTCTTGAATGAACCATTAACAAACAACATTCATGTGTTATGTTTTCTGGGCATCATAAACTAAATTAAAAAATACAAAGGAGTATTGGAAAATGATAAACAATATTTAGTTACAATGCAAGGTAAGCAATTGGAAATAAAAATGTTGAAAACTTTAGACATTTAGAGTTGGAATGTGCTAATTTGAATGCATAGACCAGACTTCTTAAAATCTGATAAAACTTTCTATGAACATGAAAATTGGCAATTACTAATTTAAAAAGTTATTATCTAGAATTTTCACCAAACCTAAACATATGAAACTGGATTTATACATGTTCTTTTTTTTTTCTCAAGAATTGACAACAAAAATATTAAAGACTATTTGGAAAATTAAAAGACATAATCTGAGATATAAAAAGGATCAAGTCCAGAAAATGTATTTTTTTCAGAATTTATTGCGCTTAAAATTTCTTGTTCTATATTTCAAGACATTATTATAAACTTATGAATAAAAAAGGGTTTTCATAGTTATTTCCTTATTGCATTTTAGCTACAGCTAACCCCAGCCTTCCTCAGATGTAATATTGATCTGAGTAACCTACAGGGGAATTCTGAAGTGAACCTTTTATTTAATCTACAGGAATAGACTGTTCTCATTCCACTGCTCATGCCTAGGGATATTGTCTAGTTCGTATTATCCTTAGTCCTAATATAAAGTGTGTAAATAATAACTCCTCATCCCAGAAATTCAAACAAAAATTTAACTGTAAGTTCTATGCTGTTTCTTCTTGTAACCTAGGAAAGATTACTGAATGAGAAATAACCAAAATGGAGTTTGGAAATGAAATTGTAATCTTTATAACATCAACAACCTACAATACTCACCAGCGGCATGAAGTAGGTAAACCACTGCTAGTGGTGGACTACTGAGACATATTGATATTTATTGTATGAAAATACACAATTATGGCACAAGGCCGAAAAGGGGGAGGGGTTGAGGCTGGTCATCACTAACTATCTTATACCTAGCTAATCCGATTCACAATCCATTCACTCATTACAATTTGCACATTCACCATAAAAACTCGTCTGTCACCAATCAATCCTCCATACACCATAATACTGCATCCTCTCAAGGGGACCTACAAAACGCACCCCGTGACATAAAAATTTGATGATAATTTATTATCATATATAAAAATCTAATGATGAAGAATGAGAGGGGAGCGAATGAACCCCAAAACAAACTAAATATCAACACAAAGTAAACTAAATATAACTGATGTTAGGAGGGCCCATCCAACCCTCAAAAAAGAGAGGTTGCTGTATTCTGGCCATTGGACAAAATCAAGAAGCTCTCTCGCTAAGGGAAACTACTTAGACATATTACCCCCACTTACAATAATGTCCAACATATTTATGAGGATTGGGACATACCCATTAGTGTTCATAGGTATGGTATATAACACTTCTCTTGCATTTCTAACTTGTGCGACTATCTTCTGGCTTCTTGCTTCTCAGTCAAGTTTGATCTTCAAAAATTTTAATGCAATGTCAGCCATTGTTTATGGCCTCTTAATTCCTGTTCTTTTATTGAACTCACAATTACTATGTCACCAAATTCATAAACCAATGTTTTTTTTATCTATTAGCCTATTGTCAAAGATGAAGACAAGTGTCCAAATGTAAATAGTGTAAATAATGATAACTCCTCATCCCAAAAATTCAAACAGAAATTATTTCTACATATTCAGTTTTTGAAATTGTCATATAAGAATAAAGTGTCGCTTGGGTTTGAACATGGATTGCCAGAGAGCAAGCACAGTCAACCTCATCTTGAAATAATTAGATCACATGATGACTAAAGGAAAAATATATATGTGGGAATTAGCGGCGTCTGACCAAGTATTGTTCAAAGGCATTACTATTGTTGTATCCGTGATTTACAAAGTCTCTCCTACAAACAGGCATTGCAAAAGAAATTTACTTACTTTTACATCTTTTATTGTAAAAAGCATCTGAAGTGTGATAAAAACAACAAAGATGAGGACAATAGTCTGAATATAAATAGTGTTAACAGTTTCTTCTTTCGCACTTCTCACTTGTGGAACTCTCTTCCAACTTCTTGGTTTCCAGTTAAGTTTGATCTTCAAATATTTAAATGCGATGCCAATCATAATCTTCTGCCTTCTTAATTCATATTTTTTTTATTGTTCTCTTTCCTTAATAATGTTTTCTTTTTCCATATTCTATAACAGAGAGAGTTTGAGAACCACACACAAACACACACACATATATATATTTTTTTTTAACTGAAATTGGAGTAGATTTGAACAGCGAAATTAGATCAGAACAATTTTGTTTACTGATGGGAATCTGAACTAGCCCATTTGGAATTGGGTCATTATAAAGACAATGGAAGATGATAGATATAATTTTTATTGGTTAAAATTTGAAATAGAGCATACTAAGGTTATGAGGTACTTTGAAATTCACATGATTTTGGGTTGAAAGTAGCACTCGTGGCCCAAGGGTCGATTTATGATCAGCCTAGTTTATCTATATAAACACGCACAGAAATCTGTTGATAGAGTGGTTGGCTCGTCTGCTGTCGAGTGCAGTCGAACTGGGTAGAGATAGGTCGGAGATTAAAAGCGATGTCAGAGATTGGAACCAAATACCCACTAACATATTTTGTTGATATAAGTACGAAGAAGCGAATTACTCCTCCAACAATCTAAGACTGCTACTGATACTATTATTACTACCACTGGAAATGGAAATGTCGAACAAGCCACTGTTATTACTACCACTGGAAACGGAAACATTGAACAAGCTACAATAATCAAAAGGTTGTTTTTGGACTCATCTGTCATCAAGTGCAGTCGAGCTGGGTGGAGAGATATAGGAGACTGGAAGTGACGTCAGGGATTGGAACAAAACCACCTAACATGTACTGTTAATATAAGTACCGATGCTTCTGCTACCACAAAGATTTACTACTACTGTTACTACCACTGAGGAGGAACGCAACTATAAACTTTAAGCCACACACAGAAATCTTTATCTCTCCATCGCAAGAGTTGTATATCGTTCTGAGACGATTTCACAACAAGTTAATCACAACCCACTCTCTGTGTCTAGAATCCAGTGTATGAGTTTTTACATCCATTATTTTCTTTTCTGTAACCCGTTTCTTTTCTATACTATTCTTTTCTGCTATATAAAAGACATTAACAATTCAACCATTGAATAGTTGTTTGTCTGGCTTTCTGCAGATATATATTTTTTTTGGTGCATTCTAAATTTCTTAGCACAGACTCTCCAGCCATGTCTACATCTTCAGTTGACCGTGAATGGATGAACATCACTTCTGTTTTCTGGATCAAACCAAACACAACGTGGGCAGGAAGCAGGATTAAACCAGTGGACCGGTCAAATGATCTACAGATGCTCAGGGGACCTACGGTCACTCCCTTAAGTTTGGTTAAGACTGAGTAGACACCTCAACTGAGAGAGTAAGACATCGGAGGTGGAGGGGCTGGGGCGAAAGTGTTAGAATTCTCTCATGCTTGGTAATCCCTTGTATCTCAGTGGCTTTGTTGCTTTGCTTAGGGGGGGGGGAATGATTCAAAATAAATAAAAATGATGTATAACCAACTTGCCTGCATTGTTGCTTCTCATTTTCTTTTATCATGCTTGTCTTTCCCTTTGTGTTCTTGGTAGTGTCACTTAGCAGTCTTTTTGATCACCCCAGCCATCACATATTGACATCAGCAAGCCAGGAGGTTGTTGCATGAACATTAGAGAAGGAAGTAAGTCTATGAGGATATGTGGGATAGATAATGGTTGAACCTAAACTTGAAGAGTTTAAGATTGGTAATCGGAGACATATCCACTGGCGAATGGGGAGGTAGTGAAGTAACAGTTCTGGAGGAGAAGTTGTCTTAGTAGAACTTCTTCCTTACCAATGGAATACAACTGAAATGAAGATGACTCGACCCTGTGTATGTGGCATGGCGGGCATATCTGGACCATAATATACACCACACAAACATTGTACCGGAAGTGTATCTTGCCCTTACTCGACAGTGTATCAAGTTTATATTACAGTTAAAATGGAAAATACTAAGATGCTCATTTGACTTGCAATATGAGCATGAAAGAAATCCAATAAAAAGTTGACTGTACATTGGTGGAGCAGGACAGGGGCTTTAGAGTTGCGTTTTCATATACCAGGGAGCAGAACCCCCTGAAATATTTGGGAACCATTGGTCTAAACTGTTGGAATTAAGGAATGTCGCTCATTTGAACATTTACCATGGAATTAGCAATAGAGTAACAAGAGGCTTGCGATGTTTTGTCTGTGGGAAAATAAGGTTGCAGGGTAGAAAATAATTCCTCACCCACAGGGCCATGTATCATCCTAGGTATGGCAGTCATACTCCATTTTTGGACTGATCTAACTCTTTGTTATTCTAGAGCAGGGCAAGGAATCAATCATACAAGAATTTTTTTTTTTTTTTTTTTGGTGTTGGGAAGATGATATAATTGTCCTACTCATCAAATCTAAAATTAAAGAAGACCAATATTCATTGTAGATTGTTGCAGGAATGAAAAGTATTATCATTTTATGCTTTCTGGTACATTTGTCCTACAAACAATATTTAGTGGACTCATTGTGAATCCAAATAAAAAAAAACCACGAAATTCAGACGAACAACAATTAAATGTATTAACATGTTACAGAAGGACAAAGAAAGAAACGAAGTTGAAGTTATGAACAGTTCAATACAATCTTCAGTCTGAAGTACTTAACATGCCTTGTGTTAATCAGAGCGAAAAGAAACATGTGTTTTCCATTCCAAAAGTCAAAGAGGAAAATAGAAGAGCCTTTAAACCCGCCTGTGATTATCGTCAGGGATAAGGACCTTATCATAAGGTAGACTTACCACAAAAGAATGTATTTTTTTTAGTTTTATTGAATTATTCTTGTAAGATTTCAGGACGAATTTTCAAGATGTTCACAGTTGATATTGCAAAAACGTTTTAATGAAATAATATCGTTAGGGATATTTCTTTTTGAAACTATATAAAAAATATTTGTCATCCCCTAATTTTAAAGGTGTTCTTGATGTATCGAAATTAACTGAGCATCTAAAAAGTATTTCGACAAAGTTTTCTAGTCTATACAATTATTCCTTCATTAATAAAGAAGTGCTGAAAGTTTCATTTAAATCGGGTAATTATCTGATTTTTAGTAAATTTTTAAAACAGGCGGTATCGTTTTTTGTTCAGTATTTTTACGTTTATTTCGTTAAAAAAAAATGCATCCATTTTTGGCAGTACCTAGGATTTATTTACCAAATCTGTGTTTGTTTACAAATTCAATTAAAAAACATTGGACTAACAAATGGATTAATGCTGATCCCAAATCACGCTAACTGCTGCGAATTGGAAGAATGATGTTTTAGTTTTAGGGTAAGCATTTTTTTCTTTCCTTTTTTTTTTTTTTTTTTTTTTTTTTGGTAAAAGTTTTGACTTTTGATTCTAGAATCGAAGGCAGAATTCGCATGTGCAAAATGCAGTGTTCTTAAAAAAAATGTTTTCTTCAGTGAGTTATCTTCCTGGTTATACGTCGCAGAAAGGGCAATATTTTTCGCAACTTAATCTGATTGCATTCTTTTCCTCGCCCTGGCCAGTCTCTATTCGTTCGGTGCGATTTCTCGAAACTTTTGTTTGAGTTGAGTATGAAGTGAAGATATTTTTTCCTACAGTGGTTTTTTTGATGGATGTCCATCAGAACAACTTTTGGAAATGAACATCATAATGCAGCAACAACAATCTTCATTCTTCTGCAATTAATTAACTTGATCTCTTTCAAAAGGTTTTCCTTCAAAAGTTCTAGATAGTTTTCTATCGTTTTTGTGCATGAGAATTATGGTCCCGATTATAGACTTTACTTTTTGTTTTTGAGACAGTTGTTTTTTTTTTTTTAAGTTTTTTTTTTAAGATCATTCTGTTTCGCTCTGTTTGGTAAAAATCTCCGTTTTTCTGAAGTTAGAGATCTCTTCACTCTCGGCTTAAAAAAGATTTTTAAGTTGTTGACAGGTGTGAATAAATGAAGGCAAAAAAAAATATTGACACCTTTTTTTTTCACCCCATTGGTGCAAATATGGTAAATTTTCTGGTAAATTTTCATTTTAATACCCGAGCGCTAAATTAACTGCTGAATGGGCCTATTTACTTCCTTTCCTTGCAGAAATTAGTACGCGCTTGCGTTAAGCGATTTTTTTTTTGTACTTAAGAAGAAAGTTAACTTTCATTCAAATATATGTAAACATCGACAAATAAAAGAATAACAAAGTAATTTTTTTATGAAGAATGAAAAGAAAAATTAATCATTCTCTCTAACCCCCAAAAAGATTAGGGCAATTGAAGCAATTATTTAATTTAATGTTTTTAATTTTTTAATTTGTTCCCTTCTTTTTTAGGGTTAGGTGTTAAGGTTAGGGGAGGGGGTTTCTGTGTAGAAGAAGGGGACAAATGAAAAAACTAATGAAAAATAGAATCAACCCATCTACTTTAACAAGTTTGTGCATTAACTTTTAGTGGGTACTAATTTCTGCAAGGAAAGGAAGTAAATAGGCCCATTCAGCAGTGAATTTAGCGCCCGGGTGTTAAAATGAAAATTTACCAATTTTCCTACAGCAGTTAAATTATTTTGTTTTTCTTTAGTTTTCCTCAATAAAAATTAAAATGAAACTATTTTTAAACGATTTCTATCGCTTGTTTACATTTTTTTAAAAATGCTTTACCTTAATTGTCTCCCTTGAAGATCGCTCTTCAAACAATTGGTGTCGTAAGAAAGGATTGAATCGTGGATTTCATAAGAAAATTTACAATTAAAATTTTATTTTATTTAAAGGCTTTTTAATCTTCCGTTACTCTTATTGGGGTTTCCGTTTATAATTTCGATGAAAGAAGACATAAAACGTAAGTATGATCAAAGATAATTTTTTAAATAAATAAAATGTATGGTTTGTTTGTCTGCTAAATTGTAGCAGAGAAATTGGAAATTTTATCGTTGATTGTGTGTAAGAATTATTTATCTGTACAGTTTTTATTTTTGAGAAACTAGAACGAAAGAAGGTAAGACTTCGAATACAATAGGTATTCAAATGTAGGTACCTCCACTAGCTTGCGTAAAAAAACAGCATCCATAGCATGATGAAAAAAAAACTCAATTAAAAAAAAGTTTCGTCCTCAAACAAAATGTTTATGTTATTATTAAGAGGAAAGACCAAAGTATTTTTTAAATTATTTTTTGAAATTTTTACTCCTTTCTAGCACGTTCAAAATTTTGGTTAAAAATCTTTTTTCTTTTTGTACAGCAGCGAACTAAAGAAAAAAGGTTTGTTTTATTTTGCGCTTTTTCCGAGGAAAAACACATTATTTGCAAAATTCAAATAATCGACGGATTTTAATGAAACTTTCAGGACATATTCAGAAATGAATGAAATTATTTTGGAAATTTTTTTTTTAGAAAATCTTGGTAAAATTTTTCTTTTTTTACATATATTACCACCCACTTACATAATTTCATGAAATTTCGAGAAATTAAATATTTAAGCTAGATTTAACCGTAAGTTCTATGCTAACAGTTTCTTTTATCACACTCCTCGCCTGTGGAACCCTCTCCTGGCTTCCCAGTCAAATTTGATCTTCAAAAATTCAAATGCAATGTCAATTGTTATCTTCTGCTTCTTAATTCCTGTTCTTTTATTGCTCTCTCTCTCTCTCTCCATAATAATGTTTTCTTTTTCTCATATTTTATCACACTCAGTAATCCCTTGTAACTTTGTTGCCTTGTCACCATTTTACAAAAACTATTTGTATAAATAAATACAGAAAATGTATGAATTTATTAACAGGTATGGTCTCTTAATAAAAGAATTTTCCTTAAAGATTATAGAATTTTTTGTGTGTATATTTTTACAGATATACTGGAATGAAAATGAAAGTTCTGCTAAGGATTGGTGAAAATCATTGCTGAACCTGATCAATTTGAATAGATAACAAAATGATATGCAAAGCCTAAGAGAAAGAAAAATATTATGAAATTGAAAAGATCAACACGAAATAAAGACATCTACGGAAACACAAAAGAAAGCATATTCCTGTCTGAAGTATAGCCTTTCTTGGAAATCAAGTTTAGAGATCTGGGTATCTATAGAATTGTGACATGTTTAGTCATTTTTCGAATTTTATTTTTAAAGCCACATTAAGGAGAAAACAAATATACTTGGACAGTTTTTGGATTTGCATTATTTCAGATTCATTAAAACATTCTAATATGTGAAGGAACAGTTTTTCAAACATGAACATCCATGCGCTTATCAAGTTTATTTATTTGCACCTGAACAAATTTAAACTATACAAAATATGGTACAGAGAAAATGTTTCCATGTAAAATGTGTAGATCTGTTTTTTCTGATGCTACTTTGACAAAACAAGAGGAAAATTGAAACCATATGCTCAGGGAGTATCTGAATTTGCAGTTTAAGATACATCTTTGAAAAGACATAAAAATAGTGGAGAGAAACCCTATACATGTGAAGTGTATAGATTAACACATTTATCTCACAAATGAAGCAAAACATGCAGACATGTACTGGAAAGCGACCACATACTTGTGAAATATGTGGCTCTGCATTTTCACAAAAAGTAAACTTGACAGAACACATACGAACACATACCGGGGAAAGACCATTCTCATGTGAAGTGTGTGGAACTGCATTTTCACAAAGAGCAAACTTGAGAAAACACATTCGAACACACACTGGAGAAAAACCATATCCCTGTGAAGTGTGTGGATCTGCATTTTCAGATACGTCATCTTTGACACAACACATGAAAATACATACTGGAGAAAAGCCATACTCGTGTGATGTTTGTACAGGTGCATTTTCACGAAGATCACTCTTAAAAAGACATATGCGAACACACACAGGAGAGAAACCATATACTTGTGAAATGTGTGGATCTGCATTTTCACATACTTCATCTTTGAAAAGACATCAGCAAACACATGTAGGAGAGAAGCCTTATTTTTGTGATGTGTGTGGATCTGCATTTTCACAAAGTGCACACTTGAAAGGAAACATACGAACACATACTGGAGAGAAACCATATTCTTGTAATGTGTGTGGGTCTACATTTTCACATAGACCAAATCTAAAAGAACACATCCGAACACATACTGGAGAAAGACCATATGTTTGTGAGGTGTGTGGGACTACATTTTCACAAAGAGCAAACTTGATAAAACACATGCGAACACATACTGGAGAAAAACCATATTCTTGTGAAGTGTGTGGATCTGCGTTTTCAGACACTTCATCTTTGACACAACACACGCGAACACATACTGGCGAGAAACCGTATTCTTGTGATGTGTGTAAATCTGCATTTTCAAGAAGATCACCCTTGAAAAGACATATGCGAATACACACTGGAGAGAAACCATATATCTGTGAAATGTGTGGATCTGCATTTTCACACAATTCATCATTGAAAAGACATCAACAAATACATGCAGGAGAGAAACCATATTCTTGTGACATGTGTGGATCTGCATTTTCACAAAGTGCACACTTGAAAGGACACATGCGAACACATACAGGAGAGAAACCATATAAATGTGATGTTTGTATATGTGCATTTTCTCAGAGATTGCACTTAAAAAAACACATGCAAACACATAGGGCAGTAAAATCTTCCCTTTGTTAATTGCAAACAGTTATATGAATGCATTTTTAAGTTTCATGCTATCCTCAGAGCTTTAGATTAAGGCTCTGGATACCGTGTCCTGAACTTGTAACACTTCTGAGATTGAAAAACAATATCTGTACCATATCTTTATCAGTATCTCAGTTTGGATAGTTTGTGCCTTACACAACAAATTCAATAGCCACTATTTCTTTATTATACCATCACTGAATCATTGTTTGGCATACTTTGTCTACTCTAGTCACAACATTACTATTTATATCGTTTTCCAGACACAAGAGAGTTCAAATTCATTTATGCAGTCTTGTAATGGATGACTTATTTTCAACTCTACAACCACTTTCCCCACCGATGCAACATCACCTGCCAATCACTACTCTCTCTCTCTATTTCTATGGCAAATGTTTAAATGGGCTGAATTCATTAGTCCCAACAGTTCTGACCTTTACAGCTAGGACTGACACTGCTTTTTTCAAAAGACTTTGTAGAACAGAATCCCACATGGATACTTCCTTGAATACAACATTCTTAACCTCTACAAGTCAAGGGGCAGTTATTATCTATCATCATAATAGGTATGTGTGGAAACAGTGGAATTTTCTTAAATTTTAACTTATGATATCTTGACTCCTTCTGAAGTTATATTTATTAAATTAGTAGGTAAATAAAATTTAATCTTTCCTCTTTATAATGATATTTTTCTTTTTCTTATATGATGATTAGTTTTTATTGCAGCTTTCTTTGAAGTTTGTCACTTTTTTAATGGTGAATGCTATTTTTTTTTCTTCGATTCTTTCAACCAAGGAAGTTTTGGTAATGTTTTTTTTCTTCTGTATGAATTGAGTTTTTAATTCGTATGTTTTATAAATATAGTCCCATCTTACAGAAAAAAAAGGTTTTTTCTTCAACATACTGGGCTTAATATAGAATTTAAAGTTATTTTTCCTAAAAAAAATTCCAAGTTAAAAAGTTCAGTGGAAAAAATACCAAAGAAATTCAATTCTTGAAAATAGATAATTTATATGTTTGCGTCAAGTAAGGATTCATAAATAATAGATGTAATATTTATCTGCCAACATAACTCGAAGAACATCTTTATCAAAAATAGGGCATGTTTCTGCCATATTGCGGTTAAGCATTGGAGGTGGCACATCAAAATGTGTTATCTGGACATCAGCAATAGGCTATGTCAATTCCATAATGGACATTTCACAATTTCTAGGTGAGTTTAAACATTTTTTTTATTTTACGTTTATCCTAAATTTTTATAAAAGTTACTTATTATTGTGTTTTGTTCAAACTGTTTACTACTACTACTACTACTTAGTAACTATTATTTCTACTACTACAGTGCCCAAATGTGACAACCAAGTCACTTCTTCAAAAAAACAAAAACAGTAAAAATCCAAACTAAATATAATTGTTTAAAATAAAGTTGATATATATTTTATTCTTAAATTTCTGCATATTTATTCATTCAAAAAAAATTAAATGTATTGAATTTTCATTATGGCAATAATTAAAATTACATTCTTTATTTATTCATTTATGAGGTAATTTGCTTTTTAAGCCCTGTATCTAATAAAAATCTCTGGAATCATCGTATTTAGGTGTAAATTTACATGCTTAATTTGAAAATAACAAAGAAATTTTGATAAAATCTACCATTTTGGAGTTATCGACAATAAAAGTTCAGAATCAGTCTGGTTCATCCATCCACCATTACTGGCCTTGTTTAAGTACATTCTGTGCAGAACATTTTGCGTGTGGAAGCTTAATTAACCAAATTGACAGAAGCATATAACCAAATTCAAACTGCATCGGATAATTCAAATTGCCAATAAAATCTTCCATCAATATACACTTGAAATTTCCTTTTTTGTTGTTTTCTTTTCAATTTCAAAGTGGAATTTAAGGCTTTGTAAGCATTTGTTTAAAAATTTCAAAAGTTTGATGTTGTCCTCTTTTTGCATGTCAAAAGTTAGATAACTCCATGAAATCTTCCAATATAAAACACATATGTTTTGATATTAGAAAGAAAACAACTGTTTTTTGTTTTTTTTTAATTCCTCATTCTAAAATTAGTAACGTTTCAGGCTTGTATCTTGAATGGATATCTTTTGAAAGCAAATTCAGTAAAGTGTACTTTGGACCCATTTTTTGCCCAACTGCCAAATTAGGCATTTGGCCATTTTTATATATTGCAAAGAAGAGGGTGTAATTGGTGTTCTATTAAAAAAACAAAAAACAATTTAGCCTAATTTTTAAGGTGTCATGAATAAAATAGTAAGTTTTGCTACGGAAATAAAACTTGTATGAGCTGTAAAAGTCATTTGTCAGTAACATTTCCACACAATTTTTGTGACAGAATGTGATTTTCACCCATATTTACTCTGGCTTCATTTACGATTTATTAATTTCTTTTTCGTTCAAAGCCCTTATCTTATGCACTGCTAAATATGACTTTTCATTCAGTATCTCACAAATCACAATTTCCAACAAACTTTAGCCATAACTCTGCAGTTAATTAAGCTACAAAGATAAACTTGGCACTTTTTTATGTTTCGCAACAATCTATATCTGTACATAAAACGTTTTTTGGCATATTGAAAAAATAAAAATTCAGTTTAGGATCAGTCAGTCTATGTGCCATGCAGGATACATGCTTAGGCAATTATGTGTCTTTCAATACATGACTGACAAAGCAGATATTTTCCCCGCAGTAGGTTGCCATTTCTTTCTACAGTAGACCAGTTGCCATCCAAGGCTATAGAACCCAGTCTGTTCTGCTATTTACCCATAGCTGGATTTTGAACTCAGCTCACTGACAACTCAATCCGAGATACCTATTCATAATCTTTGCTTCCTAGCATAATTTACATCACATTGAAATACCAGTTACCATATGATCACCAAAGTTAAGCAATATCGAGCCCGGTCTGTACCTAGATGGGTGACTGCTTGGGAATACCAGGTGTTGTGATTTGGGATATGTGGGTGGTGTAATGGATAATGGCTTGGAATTTTTAATCAGAAAGCTGAGTTCCAATTCTTGTTGGGTTCATTATATTCACTTACGTGAAAATAGGTTATATAATGATATGAGGTTATATAAGGAAAGATATCTGGTTTAATTAGTAAGACTTGTATCACTGAAATAATTATTATCTCCTCCCACCAAAAAAATAAACAAATAAAATTGCATACAAAATATTTAGAGTTCAGCATTAAATAACCCCTTGAGGTTGATATGTTGCTAAACAAAACCAACCAACAACTTACATAAGACCTGCAGATTGTATGTGGCCCATGAGAGTACCCAGTGGTGTCTACAAAAATATTTCAAAATAGTCAATTTTTTTGTGTCCATTAGAATAAATTTGGCAATTGATCGCATATGAAAAATTCAGTTTGGTGGAATTTTGACTTTATTCAACCAATATTTCACTGTATTAGTATTTCATTCATCCTTTTAACTCTCCATAGAAAAAGAAAAAGACAGAATTTTCTTGCCATTCCTATCTCTATAAAAATCTCTTTCTATCTCACTCCTACTCTGTGGCTTATTTTCTGCCATCATTGTGGCCTTTCTTAATTTTTTTTAATTGTTCAGGCCCGACAAACGTCTAGGTATGCATAAAGCATGAGAGTTGTGCTAGATATTTTTAAAATTTGATTTTCATTCTGTAACCCTCTACCTTGAGTGGCTCTCAAGCCTGGAATTTAGTGAACTTCAGTATATAAAAAGGTTGCTTTGTCTTCTGGTTTCTGTTTTAGATCACTAAGCTTTTCATATCTAAATTTCCTGCGATGTATACATGATAGAATACAAGGAGAGGTAGTGGTTAGCATCTAATACAAATATATCAAACTGAAGACTTCTCAAATCAGAGATTAGGCTGAAAATGACTGATTTCATCATGGTTGAAGTGTATCAATGCTGCTCCTTGCCCATAACATTGCCCAGACGTCAAAGAGAACATATATATCCATATCATTACTGAAGATACTGCAGGAATAGTCAGTTCCTAAAATCCTACTGCCATGCTCTATTTCAGGCATAAGCAAACTTTTTTGAACCATGAGCCACATGAGGTACAGTACATCATAAGGCAGGCCACACTACTAAAAGAATTAAGATATTTTTTATTAAGGTTTTATATATATATATATATATATATATATATAAGGATGCAAAAGTAGCTATACAGTAATGAAAAATAAAACAAACATAAAGCATTAAATGAATCTTAGAACCACTATGGTAATACTGGTATTACTTATTGTATACCTGCTTTTGCAACCCTCTGTATAAAACGTGTGTGTGTGTATATATATATATATATCTCAGTGGCAACTCTGGTGGTCAGGCTCAGCCCAAGGGAGTCAACATTCAAGTATGTCTATTTCAAAGCAACAAAAATCTTTTGTAGTACATTGTTTTCATTCTTGACTTATCAAGCTTGAGACATACTCAGTAGGCAATGTATTTTTTGCTTTAATTCCATAAATAATCATTTAAAAATTAAATTAAAAATCTCAGTAACTTGTTGCAAAAATCTCAACTGACAGTTTAAAAATTGCATCTAAACCTCCTTTTACAGTCAAAATCCTGAATTTCAGCTTGCTGTCACTGCATGAGGACACATGCAAAATACCTCATCTTTGCTCATTATGCAGTGTGTATCAAAAAAACCAATAAAACAGATCCCTTTGTGCTGCTTTTCTGAGCAGCAGGAGTGCAAAAAGAGTGAAAAATGAAAAAATGCAATTTTGTTTTTCATTTTACACATCATCACTTGGTTAAAACCATGTAAAACTATGCATTTTCTGAAAGATGAAGGACAATGGGATCAAGAATGCAGAGAAGTTAAAATCTCTTATACCATTGCAAGAAATCATTTAAGCATGTGGTGAAAATTAACTTTTCCAATTTCTGAAGAAAGTCAAAGCCCCAAAAATCAGTGTGCAGCATTTAGGAAAACTTTTCAACCAATAATTACTTGAATTTCTATCTTTGAACTGTACAAAAATATATATAGGGTTGGCAAATGATCACTACTTGTTGGTTTTACAGCATGTAACATTTCATGATGTGTAAATTGAAAAAACGTGAAAATGGTCCTCATCAGCAAGATATTAACTCATTTGACCAAAAATGATATATCATTGAGGCAAAAAGGACTTCACATTATGACTGGTGTAAACGGTCTCTGAAACCCATGCACTACATTTTCATGTCAAATTTTGTTTGCCGAGTTATCATGACTTTGTGATTGAAATGTTTTTGGTGTTCATGCTCATGTTGTGTTTGTGAGTTTCTTCTGTTGATTAAGGCTATTCAAATCAGTTTTCATCAACTTACATAAATGGCATGCTGAGTTTGATGTGACATTTCCTTATCCGCAAAAACTGACAGGTTTATCATTGATTGTTGCTTCTAATATATTTCAGTTTTATTTCATGTCATTGAAGATCCGAGTGACATGTTGGCTGTTTTTTTGACATTTTTTTTAGGCTCACTTCATGTCATCAACATTCAGAGGAAAGTATTTCTCCAGAATAAATTTATTTCTGGGCATATGTCTGTGCATCTTGAAAAAAATGATCTCCATCTCAGCCTCAGAAATGTAAAATCCCACTAACCAAACGTAAAGCAGCATTTGCCAACCATATATGTTTTTGCGCAGTTCATATCCCACTACATGATGTGAGAAGATGAAGTTTTTGTGCATTTTGAAATATTTCAGTCTGGATTTTTTGCAACAAGTGACAGGAGAGTGTGATTAATTGATTCAGTTTGAGAGAAGATGTATGTTACTTACTATTTGTCTTTTTTTCATGCCTCATATTCCTCACCTACGAGCGCTCATTAGTAGCAGCTATTTCTGGAACTACCAGTTTCTGTTGATTTTGCCAATAAACAACAGCAGCCAATTCTAGAACAAACAGGCATTTTGAGTTCCAACTGGACACTAACATTTCTGAGAATTTTGTCTGTTAAATCTGGAGTCTGTTGGTCCTGAGACTGATCTGATTAAGTTTGGTTTGGTTTGTTTTACGGCATATCAACCTCAATGAGTCATTCTATGCTGACAACTTTTTTTTTCCTGTTAATATTTTTGTTTTGTCAAAAATCTATTTCTGGTAATATTTTTTTCCTCAAAATTGTATAGCTGGTAATATTTTCAAAAATGTATTGCTGGTAATATATTTTTTATTTTTTTCAAAAACATATTGCTGATAATATTTTTATTTTCAAAATCGTATTTCTGCTAATATTTTTTTTCTTCAAAAATTTATTTCTGGTAATAATCTTTTACAAAATATTTCTAGTATTAAAACCTATTTTTACACTTTCAAAATGCTTTTTACCTCAGCTTCGGGGTTAACTATTTGCCCATAGCTGGGACCCTAACAAGTGCTACCACTGCGGGTCAGGGTGGACCTGGGAACACCAGCAATTAAGATGTGGTTTCACGCTCCTCACAGCCTCCTGATCAGAGACCTTGCTATGTAGTCTATCGTCTTACCCTGGATGTGGATGTAGTTTATCATTATACCCAGGACAGTAAGATTGTTCTGAGACTGTTAATTCAAGGTTTTACTGTATATTGCATTCTCTGATTATGCAGGGTTATGTTGGTTTAATACTTGAGTGCTCTGAGGAAAACTAAGATGTTAAAGTAAAATTAATGAATAGAAATGGAGCCTACTCCAATTTTAGGATTAGAGCATAAGTGGGGGCTGGAAATGGTGCTGGAATGGTTTCAAAATTAGTCACACATTAAAGTTGATTGAAACTAACATACAGGGCCATGCAAAAGTAGATATACAGTTAAAACAAAACTTGCACACAAAACATTTTATTATCAATAATCACATTAGTTACTGTATACCTATTTTTGCATCCCCTGTATTCTAAAAGTAAGAATATATCAAATTCACTATATCATAGATTCTCAGGGTCCAAATATGTTTGAAATTTAAAGCAAAAGCTTTCTCTGAGTATATCATTTTAGAGGATGTGTTTACTAAATCAGCATTGAATAAGGGTTTCTTTCTTTCTTTTCTTTCTTGTTCTTTTTTGTAAATGATGGATCTATAATTGAACAAATTATAAATCCTGAATTCAGCTTGCCAAACTTGTGAAAAAGGCCTAAAATTTAATTCTTGGGGGAGGGGGTGAAAATCGTGTAACTCTTGTAAAACAAATATTTCAATGTTTTTCACAAGTTACATCAACAGTCAACGTTATTTCATTCTATTACTAACGGTTTAGCTTCTATAGGTGGCAAAATACAGACAAAAGCAAAATAGAAAATTTCACCATGTTTAACAACATATAATAAGATTATAGAAAATGGAGATAAAATAACAGGTATATTTTCTCCATATATTAGTCTACAGAACTAGCAAATATCGACTTAGTATATTCTTAGAATGCAAATTTAAAAAGTACCTTATCATGCTATTTTGAAATCAGCAAAAACTGATACCAAATTTCAAGAGGCCATAACTCTTTAACTAAGAGTTTAAGGGAGCTAAAATTGCAGGGGTTTTAGTTTCTCATGGGTGGGTACAACATACTAAAATTTCATCAAAAATCTCAGATGGTGCCCATGGGACCACTGGCTGAGTTGATATATATATATATATATATATATAAATATAAAAAATGTGCTAGCAGTATAAGCTGTCTCTTTGACCAGGTCTTTCATTACTGGGAATTTTTGCTGTTCAATTGGAGCAGTTTAAGTTTAGTCAGCCCACTCGAAAATAAATATTAGTAACAACAACTGGGTGCAACTGAAGCACATCCCCCAAATGGGGGGTTAACATTTTGAATGGGTGTGGCCCTGAAATTCTCAATCTTGTTTCAGCCTCATGCGCAACAGCAGTTTAAGATGTGTTTCTCCTCAGCCATTGAGTCCTTTGATCATCATTTTCAGCCTCGCACACAGAAGTGTTCAGATGAAAACTGTGGAAATGCATAAACAACATCCAAACACACATACATACATTTTGAGAATTATATAGATAATAATATTGTAATAATTTAAACTATTTATCTTTATGAGATATATATCCAAGAACAGATAGTAAATAGTAAAATGTTGCTGAGAGTTATAATGGACAAGAAGTAGTGGAGAGCCATTGTCACCAACAATTTGGACTCAAAACTGGCACTGAAGAATTATCTATCAAACAAAAAAATTCCATCAAAACTGAATGAAAACTGTGGAAATACATAAACAACATCTGATCACACCCACACACTTTGAGAATTATATAAGAAAAATAATGCTCACTTTAAATAACCTGCAATGGGTTGATAAGCCATAGAAAATGAATGAATCAACAAACCAAATATTTCCAGATTCTAAATCTAATCATCAATATAGTTCCCTTCTTTATTAATCCTGGCATTTCACCTGCCAATGTAAAATAAGGCAAAGGGTGTATTGATGTTGAGGGAAATACTTAGCAGTCAAAGTGGAAACAGGCAGAGAAGGGATAGAGATTGGAGGAAACAAATTAAAACTGAATAATTACTAGTGAAGCCACTGACTCAGAAAACACAGCATAGTGAGCAGCATGCAACTTCCAGGACAAAATGCACCAGGGAAATGTCTTCACGAGACGCTGAATATCTGACAGTAGTGAAGGAAGTCTTTAAAAACTTTTTTAATAACTCATTTCTGTTGCTTTAAACATTTGCTTTTGACTTAGTGTAAGGAAGTCATAAATTGAATAATTATTAACACAAAGGCTTAAAAGAGCAGTAGAAAAATAAATTTTTATTTTTCCATTATCAAGGCTTTGAAAAGGATGATCCCCACACTGTATAAGATTATGGTTTCCTTTCAGTGGGTAAAATCTATATTTCTTAATGATGATCACTGACACCCACTCACACATTTCACATGGTTCCTCTCCTGTGCACAAATTCATTCTTATAATAATTCAATGAAAATGATATGGATATTCAGAAATTTTGCATAATGTTTCTTACCAGTGTGTCTGCATGTGCTTTTATGAACTAAAACTTTACACTTGCATGTCTTTTAATGTTGAAGCCTTTGGAAATGCTGATCAACCCATTTTACAAAATTTATATCTCCAGTGTGCCTGTGTCACATTGAGGATTAACAGTCTGAAAATGCAGATCCACACATCTCACATTTCTCTCTAATATATGTTCGCAAGTGTTTTTTTAATGTTGAACTCTCGGAAAAGACAGATGCACACGCCTCACAAGAATATGGTTTTTCTCCAGTGTGTATATGCATGTGCTTTTTTAGTCTTGAACCATCTGAAAATGCTGTCCCACATACTTTGCAATGCTAAGGCTTCTCACCAGTGTGTGTCCGCATGTGTATTTTTAACCTGGAACTCTTTGAAAAAGCTGATCCACACATTTCACAAGAATAAGGTTTCTCTCCAGTGTGTATTCTCATGTGTATTTTTAATGATGAACTCTTTGAAAATGCTGATCCACATACTTCACAGGAATATGGTTTCTCTCCAGTATGTGTTCGTATGTGTTCATTTAAAACGTTATTCTGTGAAAATGCTGATCCACATATTTTGCATGAATATGGTTTCTCGCCAGTGTGTGTTCGCATGTGTTTTTTTAAACTTGAACTTTCTGAAAATGCAGATCCACACACTTCACAAGAATATGGTTTCTCTCCAGTGTGTATTCGCATGTGTTTAATTAATGTTGAAATATCTGAAAATGTGGATTCACACACCTCACAAGAATGTGGTTTTTCTCCAGTATGTGTTCTGATATGTCTTCTCAAATCATAAATCCGTGAAAATGCTGATCCACACATTTCACAAGAATGTGGTTTTTCTCCACTGTGTGTTCTCATATGCCTTTTTAAGTCAAAATGCCGTGAAAATGCTGATCCACACATTTCACAAGAATGTGGTTTTTCTCCAGTGTGTGTTCTCATATGTCTTTTCAAACTGAAACTTCGTGAAAACACTGATCCACATATTTCACAAGAGTAAGTTTTCTCTCCAGAGTATTGTTGCATGAGTCTTCTATAATTGGAATTCATTAAAAATATCAACCCACACACTTCACATGTGGTTTGCCTCCAGTGATTCTGAACTTGTGTTTTTAAATATGAATATGAGAAAGCAGGGTTGTGAAACATGCAAATATATAGTTGCACATCAAGGCAGGATTGCACATGTATCTTGAAAAATGAACTCCTGATAACAGCTTTATCAACACTGCATAGGAATGTAGTTTAGTTTTCATTTGCAACTATAATTATATTCTAAAATGTAAATCAGCTCATTGGGCAAGAATATAGTTAATATCTTCATTTTATATTCAGCACTGAATTTCTTTGATGTGATATTTACATATGGCTATCAGATGAGATCTTCTTATATGCATGGATATCTGCAAATAAAGAAAATGTATCGTTAAAGAAAATATGAGACTTATGCATAAATTTTTAACTTGATTTTATTTTTGGAGATTACTTAGTTTTTATTAACTTAACTATTGAAAGATAGTAGAAACACTGTTTATAATCTGCAGTGTTATAGGTCCTGACCTGGCATGTTGACTTTCCCACTACCATAACATAGCTTCACTGTGTCTTTTCTATAAATATTTTCATGGTAATTGTTCTGATAAGTTTTCCTTGTTGGTACCTAGACTTTATGAATTTAAGCATAGTATTATATTGGCAGCAAGGTCTCATCATTTTACAGTTGAAATGGCTAGATGTAACTGTAAATTATATACTAAGTGATTTCTCATTTGTGGAACTCTCTTTTGGCTTCTTGATTTCTAGTTAACTTTGAGCTTCAAAAGTTTGAATGTAATGTCAGTTGTTATCTTTTGTCTTCTTAATTCCTGTTCTTTTATTGTTCTCTCTCCTTAGTAATGTTTTAGCAAACATGGATAAATGTGTTCTCAATAAGATGTAGTGTCAAAAGGACATTTTTTCCCATGACACCACACTTCTAACTACCTTCACTCCTCAGCATTGTTTATTGTTTTAAAAAGTGATTAGAATTGTAATAAAAACTAAACATATGAAAGTGAATTGATACACTTTCTTTGTTCTTGAAAATTGATAACAAAAATAATAAACATTATTTATTAAATTGTTTATTTACACTATTTATTATATTATTTATTGGAATGGTTAGCAAATCATTGGCTAATTGCTAATTAATTCAAAACTTTATAAAATGGTAAATAAGGATTTTCTTATAGTTGGTTCACATATTTTAATTTTAGTAAATGCTTATAAATTTATGAATAAAATATTGCATTGCATTAGTTCTTAGAATGTTGTAAATAGAAAATTATTCTTGTAAATAAACAATCTAAGTGTTTATTATTTTTGTTGTAAATTCTCAAGAACAAAAAAATGTATAAATTCACTTTCATTATGTGTTTAGGTCTTACGCCAGTTGTAATCTTCACTTTTTAAAACAATAAATATTGCCTAAGAGTAAAAGTAATTAAAACAAGTGTCATAAGAAAAACTTTCCTTTTGACACTATGTCTTATGTGCATGTTTCTCCATGTTTGCCAATGTTTATTTTTCATATTCTCTCACATTCAGTTACCACCTTGTGTCTTAGTGGCTTTATTGCCTTGATTGTGGTGAAATGATTAAAAATGAAACCAATAAAACAATTGCCATTATGTGAATGAAACTCAACAATATATAAGATTTTCAAGGGTGTATGTTTGTAATCACCTGCAATATATCAACTTGTGCAGTAACACAATTTTTTTATTTAATATAAAAGGAGCCTTTGAGTTGATAGCACCCCTCCACTACCACAGATACATACATAAATGATATCTTCTTTATATGGACACATGGTGAAACACACTCCAAAACATTAAACAACACATCAAATTCACAATGGAATATTCCACCATTTTTATTCCATTTCTGGATGTACTGGTACATCTAAACAACAACAACAACAACCACTACATCCCTACAACACTGCACACCAAATCTACAGAGAGCCATTGCTAGCTAATTTTACCTTCTAAAAGCTATAAAAAAGATCAATCACTAAAGCTTCCAAACTAAATAGAAATACTCTTCTAACCTACGAGACAAAAAAAAATAATTCCAGAATTCCCATCATTTTTTGAATTTCAATTACAATATTCACAAACATTACTATGTGTGACTAAAAGATTTCCAGTACAAAAAAATCAACCACACAATTAAGAAGATATTTAGCAAGAACCCCGTCAAAGCCCACAGCTTAAACACACTCCTAACATTACCTAGCATATTTATATATGCTAGGTAATGTTACCTCATCTAGGGAACTTCACCTGCAATAAACCCTGATGCCAACTTTGTAAATATGTCATCACTGATAGTATTTTCATGTACACACAGTTATCAGACTGCTAACTTTGACTTGTGACAGTTCAAATATTATGTATATCATTAGTCTTTTTGACAATATTTTTATCATTTTGTCTTTTTATTTCATGAATTTCATTAACTAGCCTATTAAATCTATATATTATAAATAGCATACTGTTGGGGCGCACCCACCTTCAAAACCAAAATAGACTGATCCTATTATTATAAATAGAACAGTAGTTCTAGAGACTGGGAGTAGAATGGAGCAGTGTAGTGCAGTGCAGAGTGAGACTTCTGTAGTGATCAGTTACACTTCCGTTTCTCGACCGGAAGATACCGTTGGACTTTATTACTATTACTTATTGTTACTACTAACCTACGTTCGTTCTACTACTAATCTCTCTGATGTAAATACCTCTCTGAATATACCAGTATTTTTCCCTACGACTGTGTTTGTTCGTTATTACCATATACTCACGTGGAAACACTCAACATCTCAACACATACGTGGACCATCTTTCATTTTATATATATATATATATATATATATATATATATATATATGGTTTTGTGCAGAACCAAACACACTTTTTGAAGAGCTGAATACAGAGACCTGGTGCACTATGTACCACAAGGTCCCCAACCTTCCACATGTTTTGAATTCAGAGTTGTCCTTCTCCTAGACCAATTGCCATCCAAGGCTATAGAACCCAGTCTGTTCTGCTAATTATCCATAGCTGGAGAAGAAGGGGATTCATACCTTTCCCAAAGGCATTAGCATGTAAGTGAATGTAATGCATTCAAGTAGAATTCGAACACGGCTCTCAGAGCCCTCAGTCCGACCTGCTACCCACTACTCCACCTTGCCTCCTTCTATAATCAAATCATATGTGCTGGTGTCTGGTTGTTGGTTCCTAGGAACTGAGTTGCTGACTCTCATATGTCAAATACAACAGGTGAGTCCACCATATATATATATATATATATATATATATATATATATATATATATATATATATATATATATATATATATATATATATATATATGGAGGGTGAGAGAGAGAGTATGTTTAAGCATTAATAATAAAATAAATTATTTAAGTATAACAATTAAATACACCTACATTTTCCAAACTTAAGAAAGCACTAGAATGCTCAAGAATTACTAAGAGCATAGACTCTGCCAAACTGGATGCCCAGATTGCTACATTTCTTTCTGACAGCTGAAAGTGAGAAAAACATAAAAACCAATAAGAAGAGAGTCTAAAGAGAAAAGAAAAACGATGAAAAGGAGAAATAATTCAAATATTCTACATGTACACGAGTGTCCGGGCAGCCGCATCCATGTGCATGCATACGCACACAATAGAAGAAGAAAAATATCAACCAATGAAAAGGGCATAAATTATTTTTTAACTTAATATAAAAGTGAAAAAAATAAACAGTTAACTGCTGGTATCTCCTGACAAGTGGACATGATTGCTGGAGGGCCCATTTACAAAACTCTAAAGTTAAGGTGCTGAAAATAACATCAATCAGCTTTGACAAAATTTATATTTGTATTAATCCTATATTATATATATATAGAATATTCTTCTAATCCACATACATATATTGGATTTACAACCACCCAGCTCTCCAGAAGATTGACTCTGCATCTAAATAATACTAGCTCCATTAAACAACTTATTAAGTCACATACCATTTCCCTTATGCAATCTGATATACGTAAAATACTTGTAGAAAATACTAAAATTATAGATAAACATACAGACATTAGACGCCTTAAAATCTTAAGGGCATTACATATTAAAAGCAAAAGACCTCTTATTAATCGTATAGATTATAATATATCTGGTAACATATTGCAATGTTTATAATATATTTAAATTTTGTAGCGTATTCTTCGATCTTGGCTTGTGTATTGGAAATCTTTTTCACGCTGTCACATGATAAAAATCTACGCCATGCACGTGATATAACATCATCGCGTCTTTTGAATTTAAAAGGATTTTAACGTTTTTAGTTTGTAAAAAAGTAGCAACATGATTACGCTACAAGATAATTGGCAAATGTTTGTTTAAAAAAAATTTTGACTAAAATATTGACCCTGAAGATGAACAATGATGTTCGAAAGCGCTAGGTCATCATATGGACAATACATATTTCGAAACTATTTTCAAATAAAAAGTCTCATTAGAGAATATGAGAAAATTCAAAAGAAAATATGTAAGACTATGTTGTCTTTAACATTCAACACTACATGTTTGAAAGAAAAGTTGCTGCCAAATTACACACACATATATAACAATGAATATAAAAGAAAATTTTACTGCGGCAATATTTAACCATCAGGCTCTCAAAAAAATGGTATCAAAAGGACATTTTTTTTCTCTTGACACAGAGATTACTGTATACACTTTCAAGTCACTTAGCAATGTTTATTGTTTTAAAAAGCTATGTTTAGAATTTTAATAATAAATATACTACATACTATTATTTAGTTTGTTTATTTACAAGATTATAAAAATATGTGAACTATAATGCAATATTTATGATTTACCATTATATAATGAAATAAATATGAAAACAATTTTTTTTTATTCATAAGTTTATAAAAATTTACAAAATTATCAGAAATATATGAACCAATTATAATATTTCTTATTTACTATTTACTATTTTATGGAGAAATACATATGAAAATGAATTTCATTTATTCATCAATTTATAAAGATTTTTGTAAACAAAAATTCTAAATAAATACAACAATGAGTTAATATAATTAAATGTTTTGAAAAAATGCAATTTCCAAGCAATTCTTTCATTCGCTAAAATAGGTTAAGACAAGAGCTTTTCTTCCTCTAAACCAAACATCCTTTTAATTTTAGATTTTAGGCAAGACAACAAACACAATATTTTGAGCATGTATCTCCCTATTCACTGAGCGGACAAAGTTTTCTTTGTGCACATTTACAAAATGTCTGTAATATTTACCAGTTATTTCTATTGATTAGGTATTCTTGATCATGATTTAAATTAAAATGGAAAATTAAAGCAAGAAGTAATTTGACAGAAAATAATCTACAAAGAAAATGTATAATGTCCAGTAAAATCATATTTATTTAAATTTTCTTGTTCATAGATATTTTATTTTCAAAAGATTTTTTTTTAATGAAGAGAATTATGTTGTGTTGACAGATTTGTCAATATGGACGATTTTACAAATAATCAAGAAAAAAAAATCAAATAGTTTAAATTCTATTTACTTGGAATTAAAACTAAAAGCTTCAAAAGACTTTTCATTTTTAAAATGCATTTATGCATTTTTTGAGGGGGGAGTACTTTACATATTGTCATTATATATATATATATATATATATATATATATATATATATATATCTGGATAAAATAAATGAAACAAAATTAGGTGTTTTTTTATGAAAGTATTTATTTCTGTGTTTTTTGTATACCACCTCGGTCTTTCCTCAGAAATCAAATGAGATACTGTGTTTGTGTGTTTGTTTACAGCATTTGTATGCAACAATGAATGTGAAGGAAAAAATACTGTATTGTTAAAAGTTTAACAATAAAGTATTTAAAAACAAAGCGAAAATGATTCCTCAATTAACAAAAAGTTTAAACTCAAACATATCTTCCAGCAGTAACAAGTAAATTGTAAATGAGTGCACACATTATCAAAGGTCATGAAAAGGAGTAATAAATTATTTAAGTACCTTCTATACGTGTTACTCTTAATTACGAAACGTCAGTACATTATTTTAAAAAAAGGTTAACTTTTTTTGTCAAAACAAACCGTTCCTTTGATTTTCACAACTTATTAAAACAAATAATATTTCAGAAAACATCACAAACGATAAATAATTTTAAAACAAAGAATAATTTTAGATTTAAATTAATTAATAAATAATAATTAATTAATAAATAAAAATAAAATCCTTTAAAACATTTTCAGCAGAGTTTTTTTTTTCTTTTGTTCGTTTTGTTTTTTCTGTTTTTAAAAACAACTTTCCATGCAAATAATATTTTTTTAATTTTATTGCAGTTTTCATTTTCAGATTCGGGATCATTAAATCTTTAATCATTGAATTAAAAGTTCAATTGATAGTAATTTCTCGGAACGCATATGTAAATATTTTTGGTGTGATTTGACTAAAAATATCAAAAGTACAGTCCAAATTATTAGCTGCCACGAACAAATTTAACACTAGTGTAAAAAAAAAAAAAAAACTGTTGTAAACTAAACAGTAACAATTATAAAATTGCTGAATGAAGCGATCAGGCACGAACAAGTCATCAACAAGACTTATTTTGATACGATTTACTAAAAATAAAGCTTCAGGCACTTACATGATCATCCAATGCATACATTTTAATGCTTCCTTTTTTGTATTTAAAAAGAAAAAATTAGACTAATTTTAATTAACCGCGATAAGTTGTTTGTAGCAAAATCATTTGCTTGAGCTGTCTTTGGTGGTGTTTTTCACCTCATTTACTGAAGAACGCAACACATTGATTGACAAAAAGTACAGCACGAACGTAATTTCGGTGTGCATTGTATCTGTCTCAATGTTTCGCTGAATATAGCGAACAAAGAGTATTTTGTATAGTTCTTTTATTCAGTTTTTTTTTATGTCCTAACAATTTCTCTTTTATGGGGACTAAAAGTGGGTAGAAACTGTCCATTGATTATTGATCCCAGTGCTTTCTTTCGGTTAATCGTTAATTTAATACTCGTTTTTTTAGCCTTTTAAAAGGGGATTAATTTTCGTTACCTCCAAAGATTCATAAAATGAGATGAAAAAAAATGCGCCAAACTTAATAAAATCAAGTATTTATGAAAGACGAACATATAATTTTTTTTTTCTATTAAATTTAAATTATATTTTTAATCAAAATGTTGTTTTTCTTGTATCAGCGAGTGATTATAAATTACTATGGGGAAATTTAACGTATTTTTGCGGTGAAAAACGCATTGATTTGGAAATTCTTACAAAAATCAAATAATTGTCAGATTCTAATGAAACTTTCATGATTCACAAATGGGCGCAATTATACTTTCGCGCCCCGCCTAAAAAATAAAACCCAACGAGATAAATATAAAATGAAAAGAAACTTATTTTTATATTTTTAAAACAGTTTTTTTAAAAAGTTTACTTTAACTTCATAAAATTAATCTAAAATAACAACAGTTAGATCTATGCAATTATTAATAATTTAATTTACAAACTCTAGCAATGGTTTTAAAAAGCTTCTGTATATGTGTTTCTGCTGTCAAAAAATTTTCTAAAAAGTAAAAACAAAGATAATGTATTTAAAATTAAAATCCACAAGTTATGAAACAAATATTAAGAAAAACGGGAAATCTATTCGTATTTGTTTTTTTAAAACTAAAAATGAACTGAAGACAAAAAAAGACAAAAAACACTGTGTGTCATCGGGGTGAGGGGGAGTGTAATTGCGCCCACAAACGAATGAAATTATTTTACAAACGTTACATTATCAAGACAACTATGTAGAAACCACACACAAAGATTTTTAGCATCCCGATACCACTTTCTTATCAATGTTGAATTTTGTACAAATCTGTGCAAAAAGTGGATCAAAGAGCTTACCCAGCTTCATACATATTTTCAGGAAATCTCAACTTCTGATTGGTCAATAAACTCACAAGTGGGCGTTGCAATCCACTCACGTACAAGTCTGTTGGCTTGCGGTTGGGTTCGTGGAGGGGAGTTTCTCTTCCCGGACCTTTCCACTGGACGGACGGGCCGGTCAAGATACTCGGCGTCTGGTTCGGTCCCGACCTCCTGCTGGAAATGAATTGGTCGGAGGTGCAAGAGAAGGCCGAGCTCGCAGTACGTCTGTGGACTCGGAGGAATCTTTCCTTGAAGGGGAGGGCGGAAGTATGTGCTTCGCACATCTACCCGATTCTCCTTTACCGACTCTCCGTACTTCCACTCCCGTCTGGCACTTTACTGGCGTTTGTAAGGCTCTTGTTCTCTTTCTTGTGGAGAGGCAAGGCTGCCATGGTTAGTCGCGAGATCTGTTACCTCCATCCGTCTGATGGCGGTCTGGGGGATGCCTTGCGTTGAGACTCGTCAACATACGCTTCGCATTTTATACCTAGACCGGATGTGTATGCAACTGGATGAGAACGGCGAATTCTGAAAGGAAGACGTCCATAAACATTTTCCATCCTTGAGAAATGTGCGCTCGTGTGAGGAGGAGGCCGGTCGTACTCCTCGTGGCGAGGGCTCTTTCTATCGTGAATGTCGGATTGCCCTCAAACGACTCTTACGGGCGAAGGATGGCCTCTCTGACGTCCAGCCGTTGTCCCGTAAGGCATTATATCAGGTGTTAGTTAGGGGGAACATTCAAGATAGTTTGATAGGCGAGCTCGGTCTGACGAAGCGCGAGGCTCGCTGCATATGGCCTTGGGCGCCCGGGTTGAAATGTCTCACTAACCCTGAGGCATCACTCACCTGGCTGGTGATTCGAAGTCGCCAAACTGCGTTCGCTGCAGTGGGGAGGTGGAGACCCTAGGTCACGCCTTCTTTCATTGTAGTGTCGTAGTTCCGCTGTGCAAGTTGGTTGAAGACATCATGATTCGCATGCTGCGCGGAAAGTTTTTTGTCCTCGAGGCCAGTTCCGTTTGTAGCAATATAGTACCGCCGATGACTAAGGCTGAGCACTATGTGTTCGTTTGCTTACTGAGGCTTATGCGAGTCGTGATATGGACGACGCGACAGAAGGAATTTCATGGGGACGAGAAGTTTTCCTCTTCCCAACTGATCTTGTACTTTAAGCATCTGCTTAAAGTCAAGATCAGGACGGAAAGGAGGCGACTCCATCCATTGGAATTTGGCGAAAGGTGGGTGAGTCTTGCGCGTCTCTGCAGAGTGAAAGGTGCTGACTTGGAGTGGCATTTTGATGCCGGTTAGGCATTAAGGATTTTGGGATTGCTGGGTTGAACATTGGCAACCCTTCCACTGTATAGGTTAGCTTAGGTCAGTTTTGCTTTAGTTAATTTTCTCATCCTTTTTCAGATTAACTTAGCTAGGGTGTGTATGTTCATTGGCCCCTTTTATTTCTGGCCCAATTTTTTTCTTTTTGTTTAATTCCCCATCCCTCCCATCGTTAGGTGGTTAGTGATGTCAGTTCTCTGGTGGGTGCGGGGCGCCTTTCGTTTCGAGAGTGTCTTTCGTATTTGTTGTTGTGTTTGAATGAGTGCGTGTTTGTAGTGAATGTTTGGATTGTACGAATGTTTTATATTGTTTTTTCAGCCCCGCATTGATTTCGTCCAGTTAACTGACATTTCTACCATATTTAGAGCTGTGGGGGGTTTCTACTAACAAAATCTTTTGTTTAGTTTCTTGTATATAGTTATACTCGTTGTAAATATTCATTGGGGATTTTAGATTGTTATTTTATACCCCTCCCCCCCCCACAGACAATGTATTGTAAATATGGGGACTAGTTAGGACTTCATAGAGTCTCTGAGGCATTATGGTGGATGTAGTAAGAATGGTATGTAATGGATGTGTTGTTTTGGTGAAAGGGATATTGTTTGTATGTTCGGGTCAGTGTTTGCGCCTAGCTAAGTTAAAAGTTAAGACAGAAGATGACCGTCCTTTCCCAATCCCCCTTTTCGGCCTTGTGCCACATTTGTACTTTCGTACAATAAATGCTACTCACGTACAAGTCTTTTCCAGCACGTGACCAAGTCAAGTTTTCCCACTCTTTTTCCAGGAGCTGTCACGTTGTTACGTTAATTATAAATATCAGACACGAGTTCCTCTTTGATTTCTCTCGCTACAAAATGTAGTCATGAAAAGGATTCACCATGTGCAGTTAGACGCCCATGAAAACATATTCACACATGCAAGTATGTACAAAATTTTCCAAACTACATTACAAACATTTCCAAACCAGCAACAAGAACTTTTCTCTTAAAAAAATACTCTGATCAAGCTTTTGCATATATCTTTACAAAACAAAATTGTAATATTCTGCTTGTAAAAAATATATCTGTTGTTCCAAACCTATACTTTTTGTCGTAATTGAATATCGTTATCATTTGATTTTTTTACTTAAACTTTTGTTTTTGGGTGTTGCATGTTTTATTTGCTGTGCAACTTTAAATAGTTACGCAGCCTTCCTAGATACACAACAGATTCACCATCCAAACAGCATCCTTGATAATGGCTATATATATATATATATATATATATATATCATACAAACTTCTGAAAACAGTTATTTCTGATGAAAGATCGGGGCCGATCTGAAATATAAATAAATACTTTCACAAAAAAAACATTCAATTTTTCTTTTTCATTTGCAACTTTTCAGTTGTTTTTTCTATATTTTTATATATATATATATATATATATATATATATATATATATATATATATATATATATATACCTTCACTTTTTCGCTAAGAATTTTGATACCTAAGGTTTAAAATTAAATTTTTAAAATGAAAACACATTCTTGAAGCTTTCTGTTTAGATTTAATTGAAAGCTAAATGATTACATTTTATTTCCAGTAAGCAAAATACTCTAGTGTATATCAAATAGAAACTATATTGATTAGAATATCAACTTTTTGATCGCTTTCAGAAATCTTTCATAAGTCTTATTATTGCTCTAAGGAGATCTTATCTGTTTAAAACATAATTTAATAAAATGACGAGTGAACGCTTTTCTATATCATTTTTTAAGTTTTTCAGTAATCTTAAAAAAAATGTTGAAAAATGTTTTCCGTAATCAAATTTTACGAACATTGAATTTAAATTTATTATAGTTTCATTATGTATACATAAAAAAAATTAAAATTTTAAAAATATTGGGTCTAAAATTACTTTTAATGAGCTTTTCAATTTCAGAATCATAAATGTAGTTTTCACTTATCACCTAACCACTTTGAAGTAATGCAGAATTTTAAACGATTTGAATAATTTAATTAAATTTTTTTTAAAATGAAACAATTCTTGTAAACATAAATTATTCATCAAAAAAACTTTCTTCTTAAGACAATAGTGTCCTTAATAAATCTTATATTTAAAAGCTTTTCTAATTAAATAATGTCATAATTGCATTTATTATTTTACAATTCAGAGCAGATTTTTGGTGAATGGATTAACTGTTTTACAAAACAAAAAAAAATTCATGATTTACATTCTTCAAGGAGTCCTGCTTTTAACTAATAAAAAAATTACCTGCCCTAAAAATTTAATTTCTCAGAATTTCATGAAATTAAGTAAGTTTTAATTTTGAAAGATTTTTTTTAATAAAGAGAATCACATTGTGTTGACATATTCACTAGTATGATGTTTTCTTTAGCAATTTTAATGATTTTCAAAAACAAAAAACAATTTAAATTTGGCTTGAAATATAGCAAAGTATTCTACTTATTGGAAATATTAAATTTAATCTATTAGCTTGAAATTAAAACTAAAATACAAGCTTCAAGAAAGATTTTTCATTTTAAAAAAATCATTTTAAACCTTAGGTATCACTTTTCTTTGGCGGTACCTACAGTGGCAGATCTACTATGAAGCTAATGGAGTTTAAGCTTTAGGCAGTGGCGGAACATAGAGGCAGGCAGGGAGGGGTAGCTGCCCAAGGAGCACTGGTGTAGCAATTACTCCGCTTTCTACGCCCACAATTTACTCAACGGTGATTGGTTAGTAAATAGATAGTTTTACCATAAGACAATTTAGCAATCGCAGTCACCACTTTGAATTTTTCTGTCGTGAATTTGCTCACATGTTTTTGTTACAAAATCAGTGATTGGTTGAATTTTAACCAATCAAACATTTTTGTGATAAATCTACTTTCCCGCATTGTAGCTGGAGCCTACCAGCAGTTATATAAACAAGTGGTTTGCTTCCAAAACTTTCAGTAGAGTTCAGATATTACGCCTGTCTACACAAATCCACGACTTTGCTCACAACGCACACACAAACACAGATTTTTGTATCACATTACACTATTATTATTCTTTGTGACTAAGCCAAGTTTACAAACCAGCACTGTTAATTACACAAAACAACACACTTCTTAATTGACTGTATTTCATTCAATATCAGACATTCTATTCAACATAGAATCCTGAACATTCTTATCCAAGATAAATTCTTTCGAACAGTCAATCTTATTCAGAATACAGTTAAAGGGAAGCTACTTTTTCTCCCTTAATTACTACACACCATTGCATGATTGTTTTGTATGTTATTGTTTCAATATATAGTTTATTGTTGATGCACAATTGGAGTCTCGTTGTTTTTTTTTTCTTGAATCGTTAAATGTATAATAGTTGAATGCTCTTAGAACACGCAATTACATTTGATAACCCCAACACATAGGGCACAAAATCACTTGGTGATTGGCTAGTTTATTGCCGGGACTAGGAGTGAGTTGCAAGTGAAATGTTCCACTTCCAATATTTTCACAAAAAAACATGTATGAAATCTTGCCTAACTAACTAGACCCAATGTAACCAAACTTATTTAGATGTGGTGAAAAATTAAAACTGAGTTAAGTTAGGGTAGGCCAAGTCTTAATACATTTATATCAGTGAAAATGTCAGGAAATTCAAAAAGAAATGAAAAAGAGTGTAAAATTTCATCCTTTTTATTTAAATAATATATTAAATCTATTTAATCTATTTTATCTAATTATTTAAATTTAATAATATATTAAATTTTTATTCTATTACAGTGTAACCCGGATATAAGAGATTTTCTCTGGTCCCAAATTAGAGCCTGTGTTAATGTATATATAATAGACCAAACCCGGATATAAGATACTTATATCCGGGTTACACTGTATATCTAATTATTTAAATTTATTTACCCAGTTAGTCTTACAACCCTAACGGCTTATGGGACAAGAGACGGCAGTAACCAGAATACATATGAATAGTGTTGCTCGCCATATAACAATGTTGTGAATATACTACCATCTTCTTGAGAAATATCATTTTTAGTCTTCCATACTTCATCTGTCCTCGGCACGGTACACGGACATACAGCCCATTATTAAGGTAAAGAAAAGCCGATTCAATTTTAGGTTTTAGACCTTTTTAATCAATTCACTAATGCCACTAAGTCACAAGGTGCTACTGGGAGTTAAAGAGAATGAGAAGACTTTTTTTAGTTAGAAAGAACCAGAGACCCAATCCTAAACATCAGCGTTTCGTGGCTGCCCACTGAATCTATGTCTCTAAGTCTCTCTAATACATCTCAATTTTCATAAGGTAGTATTCATATAAAATACAAATTTTATTGTAACTTGATCATATAGATGAACAATTCAACTAGAAAAATTGAAAATAATAAATTCGAGACATGTCATAATTATTCTTATAAATCAACAAAGTTTTGCGGAAATTTTTAACATCAACTTCAGATTTTTCTTGTAAAAAGTTGAATAATTATTATGGATGAAAAAAGTGAATTTCGTAAGTGTAAGTTATAAGGGGCTTTTCTTTTGTCTTTTTTTTTTAGACGTAGCATAAAGCAAAATAAATTTACGGATTTGGACAAAAAAAAAACTCCAGAAATGACATCAAAATAGCGAAAACGTTTTTCTTCATCCTTTTAGTCATTTGTACTTAGTTTTAGTTTAGTAAAATTTAAATGTATATAAATGCAAACATTGATAAGATAGCGAGGGTCACAAAGCACTACTGCCCGGAGCTCCCTACCAGCCCCACACCTTCCAGTCGGAGTTGGGGGTACTACGTACGGGGCCCAACAAAACAAGGGCTACTCTTTTCAAAAGACCGGGGAGAAGTGCGAACCTATCGCCGATTCCTAGTTGTGGTATTTATTGAGCAAAAACACGGGATAATAAAATTAGCGTTTGTAAAATTTAAGGATTGCTTTTTCAATTCAGTTAGTGATTTTTTATGTTTTCTTAATAATGGTTGACATAAAAACGCAGAAAATTCATGCAAGATACAAATGTTCTAAAAGTTCTCAAGAAACTGTTGATTAGTTCCCTTTGACATTCGTTCTTCAACTGACTTTGTTTTTAATTTAATTTATTTATCTGCTTGGATTGCCGAAGAAGAAAGTTCAGATTTTAGAAAGACAATTTAACCCTAAAATGATAGTAACAATATTATTATTTTTCCTTTCTATGTTCCATTGCCCTGAAGAAAACAAACCTGTCGAAAGCGCACTTAAAAACTTAAAGAAAGTGTTTTTATGCTAATAATGTAAAAAAAAAAACAACAAAAGGTAACGTCTGTTTATGTTATTTTTTTTTAATATTTTGGACCAGTTTGGTTCTATGGGAGATTTTTTATGCTTTATGTTTATTTTTCAAGTTGTCGCAGCAGAGCAGAAAAAACATAATGAAACAACTCGAATCCCGGGTACCACTTGTTTGCTGAACTGTTATCTTCCAGGCAGGCGACGTTTTTTTTTAGTTCTGTTCTAATTAATTAGTAATTTAGTTCTCGGACAAAAGCATCATCCCATCTTAAAGAAATCAACTTTTTTTTTTCGGCAATTTTTAACATCAAATTGTGATTTTTCTTGTTAAAAAGTTGAACCATTTTTTTAAAAACACATTCTACATTGTCATTATAGATATAAAAAAAGTGAATTTTATAGTGTTTTTTTTTTTTCGAGACTTAGCATGAGCAAAAAACAAACATGAATCTGGACGAAAAGAAAGAAAAATGACCTCATAATGATGTCAAAATCTGCGAATAGTCACTTGTGCTTAAGGTAGAAGAAAAAATGTTAAGATAGCAAGGAACATAAAGCACTGCCCCAACAGAACCCTAATCAGCCCCACCCTGTACCGACCCTGGAATCACCAACACTTATTTTCAATTATGAAAATGTCAAAAATTATTTTATTTTTATCTTACAACGATGTGTATACGGTCTAAGTAAGTCTGAGCGTAACGATTATCATTTTTAATTTTCTTTATGTGCACATACATTTAAAATAAAAAAGTAAAATCTGAAAAAAAAAATGTGTTTCTAAAACCTCATCGAATATTTTGATGCTGAACAACGTGTCCCGCCGTTTTTTGTCTTGTATTTCGATTTGAGAATCAATGATTCTTTTTAAAAATTTACGCATTTTTTCCCTTTCACATAATAAAAAACTAAACTAAACACAAATCACCGCCTACCCCCTATCACTCTCCCTCTCAAAATCCCTGACTGATCTAATTCAGCTTTGTGGGCCCGTGTACCCCATATAGTTGGAAATCTCTCCTGGTTTGGAAACCCTATTGCCCGCCTCATCTCCTCGTACCGCATTTTAGATCTAGTTTGTTTTTTTTTTTGGTGTTGGCAATTTTAGAGAAGTGTTTTTGTTGTTTTTTTTTCACAGTAAAAATTGATTGGAAGCAGACGACGTTGAAAAAAAAAAATGGAAATTTGAGTAAATCAGAGATTAAAAATACACGACGTAAGCAATATTATAATAGTTTTATTTTCTAGAAACAGAATTTTAAACTGTGATGATGCCCCCAGACTTAGCAAAAAAAAAAAAACAACACTTTTTTTTAAGACCCTAGCCGCAGCCTTTAAACAAAAGCCCAAGCATTACGCATGTTTTATTTTGCGTTTTTTTTTTTTTTACAATGAAACCAATTTTTACCATAAAAAATGGACTGTTTAAGTCACTTAACAGGAAAATAATACAATAATATTTTAAATATGTTCTATTGAAAAAATACGCGAATCGAGGTAGTTATCAGCGAATAATTTGTACGTATCTTCTTTAGAAAAAAAAAAACAGGCGAATATTCGGGGTTTCCGCGAATATTCGGGGTTTCCGCGAATAACAAGTACATGTTTTAAAAGAAAATTCCAAGAATGTGTGAAGCCGCGAATAGGCGGGGGCTCACTGTATTAGACAGACACACACATGTCATTAGGAGAAAAGTAAAACGCTGCAAAAGGGAACCCTGGTTCGAATCCTGCCGGAGAGCACATTTTCTTTAATAAATTTCTCAAGCGTGCAGGCCGTTGACGAAATAAATATGGTTTCAAAGAAAAAAGAAAAAAAAAAAAAAACAGTGTCTATTCAGATACGGGTATATCGACTAAAAATAAACGTTTGTTTGAAAATAAAAAGAAATCATTTGTAAGTCAAATGTCACAAGTGAGAAATATGAATGAACATTCTAGGTAGCACCAAAAGAATTGATTGCGCTTTTTCCAAAATGGAAACAAAAAATCCCTACCCTCTGTGAATTTGTTTTGCATATGCTAAATTTGAAAAAAACTCTATATCAAATTCACTATTTTTTTTTGTCCATGATGTTGAAAATTATTCAACTTTTTAACAAGAAAAATCTCAAGTTGATGTTAAAAATTGTCACAAAACACTGTTGATTTATTTAAGATGGAATGATGAAATGTCTGTAATTTGTATTTTAGATACACTGTATTTATTTTCAATTTTTTTAGTTGAATTGTTCACCTATATTGCATATGATGCATTGCAGTGTCTCTCAAACTATATAATATGGTGGACTGGCATTTCTTTTCTCAATGTGTCACGTACCTGTAATATTTCATGGTAATATTAATTTATACCAAATGAATATAATAAAAGTTGACTATTTTTCATCTTACATTTATTTTGCAAAAAATAATTCAATATCAAAACATATAAAAAGTGATAAAAAAATAAGCTTCAAATGATTCCTTAGCATGGCCTGGACACTGGCCACATACCAGTAGTTGATGCTTCACATACTGGCACCAGTCCATGGACCATTACTTCGAGTAGCACTGCATTATTGTACATAATTCGGTTACAATGAATAAAATTTGTATTTTGATACGAATACTACCTTATGAAAATTGAGATGTAGTAGAGTGGGAGAGCCTTATTATAGATTTTGAGTGAGGGGACACTTGACCCTTGCAACAGCCCCGACTAGAGTGGAAAATTAAAAATTAAATTGTTTTCAAAACAAAGATAGGGGAGAGGAAATTGGAATAAGCATTCAGGTTGCAAAAAAAATAGAAAATAAAATAAATGGGGTCCTGGAATAAGAGTTAAAAATAGATTGAAAAAAAAAAAAAAAAAAATTAAATTTAAATATCCGTCCACTCATCTAATCCAGCCGCAAGAGTAATGGCTATTCAAAAAAGTACATTTTGTTTTTCTTTCTACAGATAGGCCAGACTAACCAAAAAATATATTTCCCCTAAATATGAACATCTTTTTGTAATTGTGAATTTAAAAAGAGATCAAAATCTTCAGTCATGAACTCAAAGAAATAAAGAGAATTGCCCATTGGTGGTTTTTCATTATCAGTAATAGTAATTGGTAAAGTTTATTTTTTTTTTTTTACTACCGCCTCATTTACATAAAATAAATCAATCCAGAATTTTAATAAGACAGCTGAATGTATGGGTATTGGCACGGAAAGAAAAATTGGTGAACTGAGATTAAAAAAAAAAAAAATTTCCAGCCTAATCTGTTTCATTTACTTTCACACAAATGCCCTTGGGAAAGTCAAGAATCCATTTGCTTGCCCCCAAGCATGTGTGTAGAGTGGGCTTGGGTATTAAACAATAAGAGAAGGAAACCCATCTATATTTTTGGTATATATTGAAGACAATGTGCATGACATCATCAGCAGAGAAAGTGAAATTGGCAGGTAGATTTCAAACCTAGTCAAGTCAGTTGTATTCACTTTTGCACTAATAATCTTGTGAAAAGTATGACTATCTGTTCTCACTTATTTGGAGGTTAAATAATAGAGTTCTCTAGCCTTGGATGGCAACCAGTTTAAGAGAAAGAAAAATCTGAATACAAAACTGTAGAAAACAAATGGTTGATTTGTTCTTTTTTTATGGCTTATCAACCTTTTGTTGGTTATTTAAAGCAAAAAAAATATTTTGGATTGTAAGAATATTTTTTTTTTTATTTCTTGCTTCATTTTCAAGTGAATATTTCATTCACAGTTTTTTTTTGAGATGACAATGATTTTTGCAGATACAAGTCCTACTGTTTAACCAATAGATGGGTGGAGAAGGGAGTGATACATACCTTTCTCAAAAAAGAAATCATCCTTCATTAGAGAATGATGATTTTTCACATTTTTTTTTTTTGTTTAGAAAATCAACATTGCACTCAGTGTAAAAGCTAGGGTTTGATATGATAAGTACTGACACCAAAAATCAGATTCATAGCTTTTACCAGTTTTTGAGCATTTAGTTTTAAACATCATCTGAAAATATGTACAGAAATACGTAATTTCTGCAGGTTTTTGCTTACAAACTGATTTAAAAATTTAACTATAATTCTAATTATGAATCACTACAAGCAAAATACGCATTTTTTTAAAAAGCATTCAATAAATAAGGACCTTGTAAAAGATTACAAAAAAGGCTGTTCAATTTGCTAAATCATTTGTTAGATCATAATTAATAAAAACAAAAAAAAAGATAATAGTGTGTATAACAACATAAGACTGCTAGTCACAAATTATAGGATAAAATCTTTTAAATTTAAATTTGCATTGTTTATTGAAAATAACACTAAAGTTACTGTACTGTATAACATATTACATCATAATATAGCTAAATTGTTCAGAATAATTTCCCTTTAAAATAAATGATGGTCTTATTTGATGAAACAATGATTTAGCAGTAATGTATCTTGTTAGCTGGAAATCACTAACCCCCTACCCAACTTGTGAAATCCACGGTACAACAATTAACACCACTGGCTTCTAAAATTAAAGAAAAATAGCACCATCCATGATTCAAGTAGATTACCACACTGGTTGGTATGTAAAACCCATGTCCCCTCACTAGGTTGGTATATCAGTCAGTTATGTGCCATGCGTGATACATGCTTAGGCGATCATGTATCTTTTGATACATGATTGACAAGACAGATTTTTTCCCACAGTAGGTTGCCATTTCTATTTGTGGTAGACCAGTTGTCATCCAAGGCTATAGAACCCGGGGTAGAAGAGGATTCATATGTTTCCCAAGGGTATTAGCACGTAAGTGAATGTAATGGATTCAAATGGAATTTGAACTCGGCTCTCAGTAATACATCTCTACTAATGATACAATAAAAAAAAAATATATTCATTTTTCAATGTCATCTCTTACCTGGGACTACTTAAATTCACTGGTCCACTTGTAAAAAAGAAAAATAAGGAAAAAATGGGTAGGGGAAATAATTTAGTAGATTAGCATTTATTAGATCTTCTGCAAGCTCCAGCATTTGTCATAATTGAAAAATATATTGATTAGAGCACTACAGTGTAACCCGGATATAAGAGAGTTGTCGGGACCGGAGAAGAAGTCTCTTATATCCGGATTACACTGTATTACAAAGTGAGTTATCAATTACGTAAAGCATGGTTTCAAACTTAACAGTTATAAATAAAAACAAAGTACAAATAACAGTAACTCTTTAACATATCAGGGGTCACCTCGAGGTGGTGTAATGGTTAGCAAGCTTGTCTCGCTAGAACAATTACGACTGAGCAGTGAGTTTGGTCCTCACTGGGTGCCCCATACTTTCGGCCTTATGCCACATTTGAGCTACACTTGGAAAATCACTACTCATTATGTCAGGGATCGATTTGATGCTGTATTTATATTATAAACTAAACAGGACCTCTCTCTTCTTAAAAAAAACAACAGTATTTTTTGATTCTGACAAATGTGGGTCGTAAACTAAAAAGGAAAGTCTAATGAGAATATACCAATCTGCAAAAATGATCTCCCCAATAATTTTCAGTTTCTTTTTTTTTTTACCAGTGAACCAGTTTTAGTGTCTCTTTCCCTGTCAAGTTTTAATTCAATAATTTATGCAGTAAAAATTTCAGATAATTACGATATGCTAGGCTACGTACTTATCGATCCAGATTATCTACATGACGACATCTGCTATCATTCTTAATAGCTATGCCTGCGCTGTTTATCGTATTTATTTGATATCACTGTCACATGGGATGATTTGATGGTCCCCACAATTCAACCCCTTGATCTGGTATGAAACTTTCCAATTATTTAGTGTGTGTTTGTTTTGTATGTACGTTTGTTTTTTTTCTTTCACTGATTTTCGTTGCAAAAAAGTTCTGTTCCCTTTCCCTTGACTCCCTGTCCGGGTAATTTCTGCGTTTACCCACCTTAAAATTTAATTACCCATGAATTAATTATTATAATTAATAATCTTAATTTTAGTTTTTAGTTTTACAGAAACTGAGCCGTTCACCTCTAAAAAAAAAAAAATGTTCGAAATCAAATATGTTATGTTATTGGCATTATAAAAAAATTCCAACTTAGGTTTCCCCCAGACTTTTTTTTTTAAATAATGTAATAAAAGTACTATGCGTTTCCAGTTCGAATGATGTTTTTTTAGTTTTCCTCATGACTAGTTAAACATTTTTTAGGTGTTTTTAGTTTATAAATTTTTCAAATTGGTAATTAATAAGTTTTAAAAAAAAAAGTGAATACCATATGTGTGCATATATATATATATATATATATATATATATATATATATATATATATATATATATATATATATCTGAAGTACCTATTTTATCCTTTACAGCTAATTTCTGTGTGTTTGACTTCACGACTACTACATAAAAAAAAACAAAGTGCTTCGCTTTGTTTTTCTTTACTGCGTTTTAACCCGTCATTAATTAGTGTAACGTACACAAACACAGGCCATCGAAAATTTCATTTTGAATTCATGAACTAAACAGAAAAGTAAAACTGTCGAGATAATTATTTATTTTCTTTACTTACTAAAATTTAAAGAAATTGGCGGAGTTCACTCACTGCAACCAGAAATAATAATTTTTTTATTGTTTTTACAACTTTTATTTTTGTTCAGATTACAATATTTACTTGCTTCTTCTGTCCAGATCACAAATATTAAGTTTAAAAATCTTAAATAAAAAGTTAATTTTTTATGGTTTGCTAAGCAATTTAAATTAATTGTACCCCCCACCCCCACCCCTGTTACGAAAGGGCAAAACAACCGTGATAACATACGGCATGATTTCTTTAAAAAATTAACAAGAAAATAATAATTTTCGAGTATATGATCGATAGTTAAGTAAGTAATCAAATTCCAGGTTAGGTTACAAATTTCATTTTTTTTTTCCTGACGTTTTTGTTAAGAACGTATGTGATGAGCACGTTTTTGTTTTGGTTTGTGTACTGTACTAAGTGGTGGGAGATATTAGTCACTAATATCTCCCACCACTTATAGTACTAATAATTAGTGTAACGTACACAAACACAGGCCATCGAAAATTTCATTTTGAATTCATGAACTAAACAGAAAAGTAAAACTTTACATAGCAAACTGGACCCCCTATTAACTTTTATAAAATTTAATTGTTATATATATGTATGTATGTATGTATGTATGTATGTATGTATGTATGTATTCGTGATCTGGAGTGTGTCATCAGTATATGAAGAAAAAATAATTGAGAAAAATGATTATTTCTGGTTGTACTGCCTATTGTTATTGTACAATCCAAAAGAAATTTATTCGTAATTTCATAGTTCAACTTAACCATGTTCATGTAAGGGACGAATTTTAAATCTACACCGGTTTCTTTTCCCCCTTATGTCATTTTCCCCCCATTTCCGATCCTTTCGTGGCAATATTTTCATCTTCAACATTATATTGTTATGCATTAGTGACCAATACAAAAACTGTGTCGATTGACTGAGAAATCCTAAATTCGACCAAAATTTGGAAAACATAAAAAAGTCATTATCTTCGTCTGCTCCACTTGCTCTACATTTTTAATTTTGTCTTTTACATGGAAATTCAACATCTGAAAGGTAAATAAATAAACTAATGAATTCATTTTCAATAAATGTTTTGTTTTTAACAGATTTTTATTACAAAACAGTTTAAGACCCCCTCCTCCACTTTATTTACATGGTGTTTTACGAGTACTTTTTTGTAGCATCTGGATGAATTTTTACAAAAATAACTGTACCAGATATTTCAACTTTTTTAACTAACATGAGAGTAGGGAGATATTTTTTAGTCATTATTTTTAAGAAAATATTATGAGAAATATTTTATTTGACATTAGATACGGTACTATCAGATATCACCAAAGAAAATGGATGAGTTTTTCTTTTCTTGAAAAATGTAAGCATAAAGGTCGCTCGTGCAGTTTTTAAAAAATGCCGAAAAATCAGGGAATTATCCGATTCAAACGAAATTATTAATTATTGAATAGATTGTATAGCGAACAAATTATTTTATTACAAAACTTTGGTGGGATGTACCCTCTCGATATCTCGTGTGTACTTTTTAAAAAATTTGATATTAATTGGGTGTTTGCATTTTTTTTTAAAGTTATATAAAGAAAAATCCCTGAAGAATGAATATGTTATTGTTGTTTCACTTTCAGTCCAAAATTTATGCAATTTCAAGTGTGAACATACAAAATATTCGTCCCGAACTTTACCAAAAATAATTCAATAAAAGAAAACTTAAAAACAATTTTTTTTCTCCCGGGAGTTAGTGCTTGCATAGAAAAAACAACACATTATTTTCTTTCAGATTGGACAGAAGAAAATGTACACTTCATAATGATAATAAAAAACTAAAAAAAAAAACAAACAAACTTTGAAAATTCTTGTAAATCTAATAAATAAATAGTGTTTAATATTTTTGTTTCAAATTCTCAATGAACAAAAAAAAGAAATTGTATAAATTCACTTTCATATGTTTGCGTTTTATTAAAATTTTAATCATCACTTTTTAAAACAAACATTGCCGAAGGAGTGAAGGTAGTACAGTGTAACCCGGATATAAGAGAGTTGTCGGGACCGGATAATAAGTATCTTATATCCGGGTTTCTCTTATATCCGGGTTTGGTCTATTTTGTTTTATTAACACAGGCTCTAATTTGGGACCAGAGAAAATCTTTTATATCCGGGTTTCTCTTATATCCGGGTCTCTTCTATCCAGGTTTACTGTACAAAATAATAGTACAGCGTCAAGGGAATAACTGTCCTTTTTGACACACCTTTTTTACGCCACAAAGGTTAAACTTGTTTTTCTCGCTTTAATGCCGAGAAATCTATTAGTTGTAGATTAAGCTGGACCTAGTTTCTGCTCAAGGCAAAAACCTTGAGGCACCCAGTGAACATCTAATTCAAACACCACTGAGAAATGCATTATTTTTACTGTACTTTTGGCTTACAGCCACATCACATTGAAACACCTGTTCCCATATGATCACTAAAGTTAAGCAACGTCGGGCCTGGTCAGTACCTAAATGGATGACCGTTTGGGAACACCAGGTGCTGTAAGCTTGGATATATGGGTGGCGTATTAAATAACAGCTCAGAATTGTTAATCAGAAAGCTAAGTTCAAATTCCTGTTGGGTTCATTATATTCATTTATATGCAAATATCCTTGGGAGTATATATATATATACATATTCTCCCCATCTATGGATTAATTAGTAAGACTTGTATCACTAAACCATTATTGTCTAAAAAAAAAAAACAAATCTTACAATCTAAAAATATTTTCTGGCTTTAAATAACCTGCAAAAGGTTGATAAACCATAGAAAATGAATCAATCAATCAAATACTGTACTTTTGAAGAGTCAACTTATAGAAATGTGGGGAAGTTTTAGAACATTCTCCAACAAAAATTGTTTTTAAATGTCAAATAACATCTCCAATTACTGGCTATAATAATTTTGAGAAAAAAAATAATATATAGTCCTCTAGATGTTTTTTTTTTTTTTTTTAAGTAATGTTTCTTTTCGCCATGTAGTTGTTCTTCAGATTTCTTTATCTATGAATTACTATAAATTCTTGCGAAAGATAGTGGAGTAGTTCCCTGTTGTCTTCACCAGTTTGAATTCAGAGTTGTTTTTGTACTGTAGACTGGCACTGAAAACACTGATTTTTGTTTGACCAAAGCCTTGTCGATACTGCTTAGAAACACTGGGTACTGTAAGTGACTTCCTACAATCCAAAATGTGTTTGGGCTTTAAATAAGCTACAAAAGGTTGATAAAAAAAAAAAATAAATAAATATAAATCTTGTAGACTAGCTGTCATCCAAGAATAAAGAGTCCAGTCTACCCTGCTTTTTAATCTATAGATGGAGGTAAGGGCATTTATGTGAAAGTGAAGTAACTTTCAACACTGCTTTTTGTTATGCTACCTACACATCCCTTAAGAAATATATTGTTGTATTTAATTAATGTATGTTTAATGTATGCTTGGTTCTTTTCTGGAATGTCGATAGCTGTTAAGGAGAAAAATGTCATTGCTTAATAGGGTTTCTCCCTTGACAGAGATAGGGCTGATGAACAGTAAAATTTAGGGCATATTTACAACTAACATGATCACTAAAGTTAAGCAACGTCGGGCCTGGTCAGTACCTAAATGGATGACCGTTTGTGAACACCAGGTGCTGTAAGCTTGGATATATGTGTGGCGTATTAAATAACAGCTCAGAATTCTTAATCAGAAAACCAAGTTCAAATTCCTGTTGGGTTCATTATATTCATTTATGTGCAAATATCCTTGGGAGTATATATATACATATTCTCCCCATCTATGGATTAATTAGTAAGACTTGTTACAGCTCTCTAACTCCACCCTAAAAAAAACTACAGAAACTTTTAAAACTGCTATGAACAAGTGATGTAAAAAATGAGAAAACAATAAATATTGCTTCTTTTTTTTTTTTAATCATTTCACTCTAAGCAAGGCAATAAATCTACAAAGATGCAAGAGGTTACTGAGTAAGAGAATATGAAAAAAAAAACATTGTTAAAGAGAAAGACCAATAAAAGAACAGGAGTTAAGAATACAGAAGATAATGATTGACATTGCATTTAAATTTTTAAACATCAAACTTGACTAGAAAGCAAGAAGCTGGGAGAGAAGTGCAAGAGAAGAAACTGTTAGTATAGAACTTACAGTTGCATCTAGCTATTACAACTGTAAAATGATAGAACATTGCTGTTAATCTAGTACTGTGCTTAAATTCATAAAGTCTAGGTAACATAAAGGAAAATTCATCAGAACAATTACTATGAAAATATTTTCCAAAACAGATTCTTATAATTGAATCCTTATCAGATGAACATTATGCTCACAAATGGACATTTGGTATTTTTGTTGACATTTCCCAAGTGATCTGTGCTATATCTAGTCTGAGAGGAGACAGTGTCAAGATTTCAAGTATTTGTCAAATGGTAAAAATGCAGAGATATGTGGCTGTTATGCAAAAGATTTAAATAGATAAATTTATTATTTTAATTGTAGCAGCAAACACATCTTGAAATTTCCTTGTTACATATTTATTTCTCAGTTATTAAAAATTATGAAAAAGATATAATTATTGAAGAACAACAATTCAAAATCCTCCCAAAAAACACAATTTAAAATAATAAAAAACATTTTCCGTATTTTCATATGTAGATGACCCCATATTACTGAAGCTAAAAACATGGAATAAATTACATCCTCAAATATGATACGAGTCCATAGTACAGTCATTCCGATGTAAGATCTTTTGAAAAGTTGTACTATATTATTCCTTTAAATCTCAATATCATATCCACATATCATAATATTTTGCAATTTAAAATTACAAGTACCAGTCAACACTATATAGTGATATAATTATGTCTCGATTAGTTATATATCTATTTTGTATTGTTTTATTTTTCTTGGATCATTTGAAGTTTCAAACTGGATAATTTGTGTCAATAAACAGAGGAATATGAAACAAGAAAACAGCATATGAATTATCACCCCATTTTTCAAGCGGAAAAACTAAAAAAAATATATCATTTATACAATAGTTAGGCTATTATTGTAACATTAACATTATCAAAACCTAACAGAATGTGTATTCTCTCTAATAAATTTTTTTTTTTTAAAACAATTTTGGCAAATTTCCTGTCTTTAAGACAAAAGACATTAAATTATGCTGACTCACAAAGAACAAATGTTGCCTGACACATGAAATACCTTTTGCAAACAATTGTTATTAACACCTTTCTACTTTGTATTTTATTATCTATTGTGCTGAGTGTAATTGCAATCTTGCTGTTTCAAATAAGGTTTTTTTAAGTGGAGTAAAAATTTCTGAAAATCTGTATTCATGTATAAAACACCTCCTCCCTTTTTACCTTTAATTTTGATAAAAATTTCTCATATTAAGCACAAGAAAATATGGTAATAACAAATGAAAATAAATCTTGAAAAACCATTTTTTTTTTCATAACCCTATCTACAGTATATTTTATTAAAAAAATTCTATTTTCTTATTTTCTGATTTAAACATTTCACACAGCTTAAAATTAAATTTAAAATTAAATTAATCGATTTGATTTCTTTGGGGACTCATCTTTAAAAATGTAAATATTGTCAGTCAATATTCACAAGGGAAAGGTTGACAATTTACATAGGTGTGTCAATGTATCAGGCTCAACAATAGCCTAACATCTGATTAAAACTCAACAGTGTGCTCAGTCTTATAGCCCAGACATGTTCTCAGTGCTGAGTAAGACTAATATCAATTATCACTTGAAGGTTTTGGAATCAAGTATACATTAAGTCCTGCCAGCCTTCTCTCTGTAAACAGGAGTGAATGGTGGACTTAAAGGTAATGAGCATTTAATATTATATTTTTGTCTGTAAATAACATTACTCTAAGGTTGTCTATTTTTTAATCACTGGGTGTTTTTTTTTCTGTTCTAATAAAAGACCTATAAACTGGTTTAGCTGATTTCATATTTCAGTATTAACAATTTATGATAATATTAAAAGGATATTTGTGACAAAAAAAATATATATATGTCTCTGCTTTTATTACTCTAATAAAATGTACCCCTGCAAAAATATCTAGATATTAAGTATTCAAATTGTATTTTTAAGATTTAAAAATAATTAAAAGGCCGGTTAAGATTGGTTTGAAATTTCTGTAAATTTTTCTCACAAAATTCCCTTTTCATAAATAAGTATAAAAAATATGCAGGAACAGGGAACCTTTGATGTTAATCACAACTTGCACATTTTTAATCAACTATCTTCAGATGATCAATTCTGGATAGTTGCTATTTTTGCCAGGAAATTCATTGAATAAGTGATTGAAATGTTGATCCCTTTCTCAAAAATGACCTATATCAAGTCAATCTGAGATCCCTACAACACAAGTAAAATTAACACATTTTTTCTGTCATATTTTGTCTCTAATGCCCCAACTTTGAATAGTGTTATAATAAAAATACCAAAAACAAAAACTTTTTTCTTTATAGTGTATAGTTTTTTCTTCAGGGCTCAACCAAGACTCGTAGAAGCCCTAAACACTTAAAAAGGTTTTGGTGCCCTCATACATCTGCAAGTATGCTAGCATGAAGTCTTGGTGAGTAATACAAAAAGGATATCAGCTGAGAATGTGTATTGTGGAAACACCAGCTGGAAACAAATATAGAAAGAACTGGAGGCACATATGACCACTGAGAGAGGCTGATCATCAGTTCCAACTCTGGGAACCCATCCAGAAAGTATCACTCATATCTGAGCGACCGCTGTCAAATGAGTCACAACCAGATTCTAACAGAACTATGACTAAAAGTGCTCATGTAATCAACAAACTAGTATATTACAGAATCACATATGACTAGAATAATGTCATACTAACATGAAGGTAGCCTACTCGTGTGATTGTTCATAAAAATTAAATTCCATGAAGTTAATTAGTAGTACTCATTCAAGATGGGAGATGTGATGTATTGAGTAAATACAAACCTCATTATCTCCCTTAGTCCATTCCCTTAATAACCAATCAGAATTGCAATAATGATTCACTACGGGTCAGTCATCTCCCCATTTGTAATGGCACCTGATAGATTCAAATGTTAATCACGTTCGACTTATTTATTTAGGTATGTACAATAACGTCATATCATAATTTCTATGGTGCCCTCTTTACTTGATGCTTAAGCAAGTGCTTATTTTGCTTAATGGTTAATCCAGCCCTGTGTAAGTTCCAAAATATTAAAACAGTTTAAATTTGCAAAATTGTTATCAAGAAGATATTTAAAACACAGTCAATTTCTTTCATATATTGGGGGGGAGCTTTTAATGCTCGTAGTTTCTAGTTAATAATACTGTAAGGAAATCACTGGAAAACAAGATTTAGCAAAGAAAAGGTTTAATCACATGATGGACATGGATTAATAAGATAGTAATAGAATATACTGTAGTTCAGTGCAGCAATGCATACATCACAAACACTACAGCTTTGTGACCCACTTTGCAACTCTGTTCCATGAGCAGATGTTCTACTCATATGCGATGAACAAGTTCATATTTCAATAGTCAGTATAAAGAACATTGGTCAGTCTTTCTACACAACAGGAGACCTACTGAGTAATGTAAACAACCTCCTACAATACAAAATATATTTTGGCTTTACATTACACAAAAAAAAAAATAAGAACTAAATCAAGTCATATGTTAAATTAACCATTACCCACCTTTAGCACCAAATATCAGTTTCCTTGTATTTATCAGAAAATCATGATCTAGACTTCTATTCCTATATTTTTGGGAATGCTGAATTCTATTTCTGGCACTGAGAATCCCCTGAAGAATCTAAATGGGTTAAATGCAAAATTTAAGCATTTTGGGGAAATGGTTTTGCCCTACTTTTTAATTAGAAATGTGAAAGTTTTGTTTTAATCTTCCTCTTAAGTTCCATAATTCAGTTGAAAATGATTTAGGCACTAAAAGGTCACAAACATCTGCTTGGCTCTATTGTACAAACCAATTGTATGATATACCAAAGCATTAAGTTGTATGCTGAATTATTGAATTAATCCATTATTCTGCTTTTACATTAATAACGATTCCTTTGCTTTACAGTGGGTCCGGTCTGATAAAAAAAATGAAAGCTTATATTCTCACAAGAAAAGACTGATGACTGATTTTCATCCTGTATACATTGAAAAGAAGATTTGATGCCACGCAAGTGAGTAAACAAAAAATTGTCAATGGATTCAGCCTTAGGTGCATACATGGAAACACACACCAAAGAGAAATTATACTCCTGTGAAGTGTGTGGATCCATATTTTCCGACAGCTCAGGTTTGAAAAGGCATATACAAACACACACTAGGGAGAAACCTTATTCTTGTGATATTTGTGGGTCTGCATTTTCAAGGGGTTCATCATTGAAAAGACACTTGCATACACACACAGGAGAGAAGCCATTTTCTTGTGAAATGTGTGGATCAGCATTTTCACAGAAATACCATTTAAAAGTCCATATGAGGAGACACACAGGAGAAAAACCTTACTCTTGTGAAGTATGTGGATTTTTATTTTCAGACAGTTCAAATTTGAAAAAACACATGCAAATGCATACTGGAGAGAAACCGTATTCCTGTGATATTTGTGAAGGTACATTTTTGAAGCGTTCAGATCTGAAAATACACTTGCGAATACACACAGGACTAAGACCATATTCTTGTGAATTATGTGGATCTGCATTCCCAAGCAGTTCTGCTTTGAAAAGACACTTTAAGACACATACAGGAGAAAAACCATATTCTTGTGAGGTTTGTGGTTGTGCATTTTCGCATGGTTTCATTTTGAAGCTGCATATAAGAACACACACTGGTGAAAAACCATATACTTGTGAAATTTGTGGAGTTGCATTCTCACTTAACTCTAATTTAAAACGGCATATGCTAGTGCACACTGGAGAGCAGCCATACTCTTGTAAAATATGTGGGTGCTCATTTTCAAGCAGTGCAGCTTTGAAGAGACACGTTGCAACACACAGTGAAGAGAAATCGTTTTCTTGTGGAGTTTGTGGTTCTACATTTTTAAGTATTTCTACCTTAAAACAGCACATGAATTCCCACACTGATGAAAAACCATCCGAGTTATGTGCCTTGCCATTTCCATTTAATGATGACTTAAAAAGTCATGAGGAAATTCATGATGAACAGAAAATATATTCTTTTGAATCAGTATGAATATGTATTTCAAATATACACAAGGACAAGAAAATCCAAAAGAAAAATATGATTGAGAAAAAAAAAGTTAAATTTTATGAGTAAAAAATTCAGATGGAGTATATCTTTAAAAGGACAATATGAATAAAGACAAAAGGAAAACTTATCTTAGCCGACGCATTTCGTCCTCTGAGGGACTTTAACATAGCTTGCCTGATTTTTCAGCTAATCTGATGAATATTTATGAGCATTCTTAAATTTAAAATTTTGGAAAACCAATACATTTTTGCTCTTGTATATAAATACCCATTACAAAATAAAACCCTTGCATTTGCCTTGATAAAGTTTCTCAGAGGACAAAACACGTCAACTAAGATAAGTTTTCCTTGTCTTTATTCATTTGATTTTATAAATTATTTCATTCTGCCACGTTTACCAGCTTTACGCATGCAGTAGTCACGTCACCTCGGATTTCCAAAAATGAATAGCACTGCATCTGCCTCCCACCACAACTTAGCTACAGCTGTACCATGCCATGCCACATACTACACACCCACATTGGTTCAGGAGAGTAGTGGGAGGGGGCAAAAGAAACAGGTTGCCAACTAGGAATTCTGAGTACTTTAAAAATTTGGGGTGGGGGGTAACGAAACAACCCACGTCACTAATACAGGCTGAACTGTGAAAAACAATTTTGGTTTTCATGGTTGATTTTTATTTTCTGCCTTCCCCTAATTTTTCATGCCAGAAAAATTTTTTGCTAAAAGGGAAGAGTTCCTTTGTTTCCAAGAAATGTGAAATACAGTATATACTTATGTATAAGCTGACTTTATATATAGTAGGACTCCTGAATTTTTGTTGCATGAAAAACCCTCCAGAAAAAAATTAGTGCAACTGGTCACCAAAACTGCATGACTTTTAAACTCTTCAAAAAAATTGCTTGTGTATAGTGTGCCCAACCACTATTTTTTGGCATAAAAACTCATCATAAAACTTGCACTATACTCAAGTATATACAGTAAAATTGAATTTCTTGTTTCCCTGATAAAATTAATTTGTCCTCCATGTATTCTTGCAAGAACCAAAATGCTTACATAATGTCTTCAAAGGAAAGATGAGAACAATTTCTATTTATTTATGCACCCACTCACATCCGGATCATTATTCTATCTCCCTATTCCCTTGCTCCCCCACCTGGTGGCAGTGGCAGAGATGGCTGTAAATCAAAGAGAGTTTGATGAAGCGATTTGCATGAATTTGATTCTGGTATGCAACTATGTGCGACAGAGAAGCCCACATACATGACCCTGAAGCACCTCCCTTGCAGATCAAAGGGGATTAAAACAGTTGGGATCTGGCAAACTTTGTTGCATCTGGCTGTCAGATGGTTGGTCTGTCAAGGTCCACCTTGGTTACACCAGCCCGATTGGTGCTGCCCTCTTCTGCTGGTTTAGCCATTAAAATCATGTAAATCTGCCTATTTTGCCATTGGGTCTTCAGATGTTGGTTGCATTCAGCCTGTTCTCTCCTCCTCAACCATACCATCATGGGTCACCCTACAGGAGTTCAAACTCCAGAGAGCTGCACTCTTGGGATCACTGGAACACACAGACCTTCTACCATGAACTGTAAAGGTGCACCTGCCTAAAAGGTGGTTTTGCAGGGAATGCATGTTCGTTCCCTGCCCAGAGTTACATTTTAAGTATATATTTATTTATTAATATAATATTTAAGATTTTTTATCAAACAATAGATTTTCTTAAAATTATTTACAAAATGAATGTTTTAATCTATTGGAAAGACAATGTACCTCTGTGTTATTTACTAATAATTCTGTAATGATAATCTGAGAGTCACAACAAAAACTCTATGAGAAAATACTTGTGGAAAAATTTCATAACTGATAAGGCCTTCAAATGATAATAAATGTATTTATCCCAATAAATATTCTTAAAATGATGTAACCATGTTCTGTTTTTTTATTTTATTTAACATGTTTTTAATTATTTACACTATTCACATGATTCACACTGTTGTCCTCATCATTATTGCCATATTCACAACATTTTGGCCCTCTTCAGCTGATATTCATTGGAATTTCAAACCAAACCCTTTATTTTGTCCATATGGGTAGATTGTTCTAATTCCATCTACCATGCCCATTTTGATATCTCAGTTTCAATTAATTCCCTTTTAGTAATTCAACTCACCAAGTTTTTGTTCCCTCTGCTGTGGCCAGGTATTGAACTCACAACTCTTTTGATTAAGTCACTTTTTGGATTACTTCAACCAATGCTTTTATCCAAAAAGTGACTTGACCCACAGTATAATCCAAAACTTAAACTGGGAGCAAATATGGATAGAAAATGAATGAGAAATCCTACTTGGATTCATTATTGGCAGCCTCAATCAGCCTTAACAACATAAGATATGCACACTGTTGAAAGGAAGCTACAGGAACTAGAGAAGGTAGTAAAGGAAAGTGAGAAGACAATCTGTAGTTGTTAGCAAAAGGAACAGTCCAAGATGCAAACTATGAATTGGAGACACCAAAATCAAGTCAATACAAAAAGAAATGTTTTAACAGAGGCTGGAATAATATACACCACCAAAATCCAAAGGTGGAGTGGAATAGCAAAAGATGGATGCTGAGAATACCATGGACTGAACATGTGAGTAACGAGAAAGTTTTAGGGAAAATGGAAATAAAAAAGGAAATTTGTATTTAAAATCAGAAAAAATGAGTTGAAATTTCTAGGGCACATAATGAAGAAAGCGGATTTAGAGAATTTGACACTCAAAGAATTACTGAAGAGGGACAGAGGAAAGCAGCAAATAACCTGCCTAACAAGATTGTAAATGGTTGCTAGAATAGAGATTAGGAGAGAGCAAAAAAATCTTTACTAAAAGCTATAAAAGACAGGAAGTGGTGGAGGTGCATGAAAGCTCACATCCTAAATGGACACACCACAGAGATGTTGCACGACCCTATTATTTTTTTATGTCATTACTTTTTAGAATTTTCAATTATTGTCTATTACAAGTCCGTGTTGTCAGTTTGCATTTGAACTTACGATTACATCAACGTATCTCTTTAAATGATGGAACGAATAGAAGTCTTGAAACATGTACCAACATTCAATAAAAATTATAATAATGAAAAATGTTTTATTTTTTATACTGATCGAAAATTCACCTGCAATTATCCTATATTTGCTTTTTTGTAAAAGTATTTACAAACATTTTATAGAGTTTGTGTTGTAGAGTAGCTAGCACCCCTTCAGCACTACCAGGTGGTTTGGCCCATAGATTTAGTCTACAATTACAGACTTCAACAGTTGATTAATAAATTGATACTAAGCTGATTAATATTCAGACTGATCTACTTCATTTGGCTATACAGCATTTGACCCTCTTCTATTCCTTGCAAGTTGTCTTGTTAATTATTTTGTAACTTATTGTTCTGGGTTTTTTTTTGGGGGGGGGGGAGTATGTATGCGTTAGCACCAGAAACTGGTGCTGAATAAATATATTAAGAACTCATTCTTCTCTGTCTATCATTCACCTCGATGATACAACAGTTTGGTGGTTTCAGCATAGACATTTTGGCCATTTTATACCTTTGTGTCAAAAGGATGGTTATTCCCTTGACACCACTATTACTGTATATACTTTTGACTCCCTTAAAAATTAAGTCATCATTGTTAGTATCTACTACAATGTCACCTCTAATAGAAGCTGAAATATATACAAGCTTTTATCAAAAAATATCAGGTCTGGTGCTATAAAAAGAAAACTACAACACATATCAATTCGGCATTTAATCTCCTTCGTAGTAGTCCCCTTCTGAAGCCACACACTTTATTCAGCATGATTTCCATTGGCAGGAGCATTCCAGGAACACACATTTTGGAATAACCAGTAGCTGACTCATTGCATTTCCTTGGATTTCCTCAATGTATTGAAGTTTTGTGTAAGTGGGATGTCATTTTTGATAAGGAAAACGTTGTAAGGGGTGAGACCCAGGGAATATGGTGGTTATCAAATCTGGGGAATATTGTGATTGGCCAAAAACCAACTACACAAGCTATGGTCACTGATGGAATCTCTGTGGTGTGGTGAGACAACCAAACTCTACACTCTTTCCTTCCAAGCACTGCTATAACATTGTCATACATACACCCTAAGTTAAAACAGAGTTCAAGGTCAATCTGTGCCAAGCTGTTTCACTTTGATCTCTAGTTCTGTAACCATAGCAACAATCCTGATACTTTTTGATCAAACCATATATATAATAACTTTTATATATATATATGACAACAGGAAAACTTTTCTTCACTAATGTGTTCCATCCTCTGAACGATTTTATCAAGGCAAATGTAACAATTTTATTTTGCAACATTTACTTATAAGCAGAACCAAAAATATTGATAGGTTTCCAAAATTTTAAAATGCCCCAAAATATTCAAATTCAAAAAATTAAGTTATGGAGGATGCTACGTGATGTAATTTAACACTTAATAAATGACAATGGGTAACTGTTGTTATTGAATTTCTTCTTTTCTTGTTTGTTTATATATATTGATGTACATTTTTTTGATTTATTAATATAAATATGACCCCATGAACTATTATTCTCATGCATGCTGCAGAATAAAATCTGAAATAATTATAGGATTTTATTTAAGAGCAGTAATAATATGAAGCCAGCAATATTGACCTGAAGAAAAAAGATACAGAAAATACCTTTAAAAACATCCACTATCCACTGTTTTGTTCACAATTCTAAGTGAAAAGCATACAAAATCTACAATTACAAAACAGATAATGACATTAATAACAAATTAGATAAAACAGGTATATATTACCTACTAACTCCTTAACATCTACTCTTCAAAATAATATCCAATCTTAATATCAAAATTATTATAATCACATCCAAAAACTATTGTGTCACTATTTAGCTATGGTAATTGGCTAACTAATTAACCATAGAAATTAAAATAGACATTCTTAAAGCGAAAAAGAGCTATCTTGAAAGACTGATCGATGACAAAAAAGATTTTAATTCTATTTATGAAAAAAATACTTTTCAAAAAAGACAGTAAAAGCCATGGAAGAAGCCACGTGTGAAGTCTTGTCAGGTTGATTTATGTCTCACCGAGGGAGATAGAAAGAAAGGCAAATATTAAGATATCAGCCAGACCATGGTGATCATAAAAATTTTGGCTTGAGACAAATGCTGATACAGGCAGGGAGAATCAATGTTAATTATCTTTCCAAGATATCGTTTTTCTTTCTTTCTGGGATACAGGCAAAGAGAAGCAATGTGGCAATTATAAAATTTTGGTATTGTCTCGATATAGGTGAGAGGATTGTTATCATTTACTTTACCAACAGACACTGAGACGTTGAATAGCAATATGGTGTATGTAAACTTTTGTCATGAGACAGAAAATAGGGTGGAGAATTGAGATTTGGCGAGATAAAAGAATTCCTTAACAAGCCAAGGATTCCATATTAAAGCTAATTTAACGTAAGAACCAGATGGCAAACTTTGACAGTGATTGAGGAGTCGGTAAAGCGTGCTGGCTAAGTGAATTTTGGGTGGCTCCAAAAGAAAGATGTGATAAGAATTTAATTTGCAATATTGAATTCGCAAAAATTTTGGCTGATGGGAAAGGAGAATTTTGAGGTCAGCTTAGCCACACCCACACTGCCGGAATGCCATTGGTCGAGTGGTAGCATGGGTGATAGGTGGAGGTGAATGGATGAGAAAGATGGAGAAGTTATTAACGGCCACTGATGGGATTGGTATGAGATATCAATGTGAGGGAGAAAGAGTCTAGGAGGATAGCTCTCCTCCGACCTTCCCTCACGGACGACAGAGACCCCTCACCCCGAAATGGAAATTTTTTCAAAAAATGGGAAGTAATCAATTTTCCTGGCCTGACAACAAAGAGATTTCTTGTTAGAAATTGAGATTACCGAGACCCCCAGGCCACGTCTGGCCCCCACACCAGGTTTCAGTCACTATCCATATAAACAAACGTCGATGGGCTGTTCAGCAGTCAATTAGTTCGCAGTTCAAGTTGGAGACACAGCTGAGCTTGTTTTGGAGTTAGAGTCAGAGCTTAACCAGAGTGTTGCCTCACAGAAGCTGACCAAGAGATTCCATGACCTTCGACGTCGCCTATCCTACCAATAGCAAGTTATACTGATGAACAAAGTTAAGCCAGCACTTAAAAAAACCAGTTGACTTAGAGGACCAGAACTTGCCTAAGAAGCGTAAAAGTGTCACATTTCATAGGAAACGGGCTGGGAGAAAAACACACTCCTGTATATAACAGAAGGATAAAGTTAAATAACTTGAACCTCTTGAGTTTTTCTTTTATTTATTTATTTATTTTTTCTTTACGATTGTGCAATGCCAACTTCAGTCTAGACTCAGTTTACACTATGGCCTGATTGATCCCATCTACCTAAGATCAAAGTCACAACGTGGGTAGGTTAGACTTGAGATCAAAACAGTTACTCCAGCAACCAGACGTTGCAAGTGATAGATAGAGCTGGCATTGACTGGTACAGCTGGTGAAGCCGTTAACATTGACGACCAGAATTCAACTCTGGACGGCCGAGTGTCACATATTGGTATCCTGACCAGGGGATTTCGCCGAGTAGCGATGACCACCAAATAACCAGGACACAGGCTGGTGGCAGCGACAAAGTGCCAACCCCAAAATGCCAGTACAAGAAACCTTACAGCTTCGCGCCGCGACTGGGAGTTGACCACGGGCCGACGGCTTGGTGTCACTCTATTGTAGATATGATCAGAACAAAAAATGTCCATAACAACAATAACAATAATTCTGAAGTAGGTACATATAAAATAAACAGTCACAACTATTCCTTATAATATATTAAGGAATCTTATAATATATTAGGGAATCTTAAGAAATTAAAAAAGAAATCTATCTATGAACACAAAAAGAATCTTATACATAATTTATCAATTTCATTAGTCATACACAGTAATAAGTTCGACCACAATATCAATCTAAAGAATACAACACTTAGAAAAAGAAAAAATAACTTAAATGGTAAATCTTTGAGAGGGCCACTATCAAATCGTGCCAAAATGTTATCTGCACCCTGGATTTTTTCAAATATCTCCTTTTCTAACAGAAATATTCTTTTCACAAGCCAACATGGGCATAAAAATTTTTTTCAAATGGTTCAATCAAAACCTATTATTTGAAATAAATATACAATTCATCAAATTAAAATAATCTATCTATATTCTAAATAAATAAATGAATAATTCTGTCTCTCCATCTGTCCATGTCTCTAAAATCTCTCTCACTCAGGCCACACTTGCTCTATATAGACATAAGCCTTTTTGGAATCAAGATGATTACAGAATTGAAGATCTGCCCTTTATTTGGTGCTTGTACATCCAGCATTGTGATTTGTCTCTGTATGAGGAAGGAACAGTTTTAAAATTCAAATTTTAAAGTTTTAAATATATATCAAGTTTAAAGTAGCAGAAAAATTTTGAATTTAAAGTTTTGTTTTAAATTCAGTTTAAGATATCTCCAAAACTTTGTGAATTGAGGAAATCAATTTTATTTCTTCAAAATGCCAAGGAATCAGAGTTAAAGTGAAAGGTTTTGTGATGTGAGATTTTCAAGTTCTGCAGAGTTTGTGATTTGAAGGACTATTTTTGGCCTGAATTGGACTTATAGCCTGAATCAGTTACAATGAGGTTTTCAAGTTCCATGGAGTGAATTGAGGAATTCAAAGTTATTTCTTCAAAATTATTACTGCTGTTTTCTAAGCTAATCCAGATGTCCCTTTAATTTGGGGCTGAAGATCCAATTGGCCCTCTGCAGAAACAAGCTTAAAAGTCTGCACGGAGTGTTGCATTTAAGCTAGTATGCCATAAGTTTAAGTTACTCAAAATTGAAAAAATCCTCCAACTGTGATTACTATCCCATTAAAAACACTATTATTTCAATATAGCTGATAGCCTACAGAGTGCAACCCCTGACAAACCTCCCTCTCTAGGTAGGCTACTGATGTACATAGAGTAATTTGTGAACCCTGAAGAGTCTTACTAATTTTATGAAACTTTTGAAGAAGAATCCATAAACATAGCATAATAATGAATTTGAATTCTTCCATTTTTGCAAGAAGAGAACCAATTTGTATTCTTGTACCACCTTTTTTTGCTTCCATTAGAATGGAAATTAAGAACATCAATGAATGACTCATGTTCTATGGCAGACACAGAGTTGGCATGAGCTTCCCATCTACTAGCAGATAGATACTTTAGAACATTGAACCAGAGTTTGGGGCCAAATCAGTCTTTTGGTCAGAATTGGACTTACAGCCTGAATCAGAGTTAAAGAGCGTGGCTTTTAAGCTAGTAAATAATGAATCACTTGTTTATTAAAATAATTGTGTAGGATTGAAATGAGTGTTAATGTGGATGTGCAAAGTCAGGTAAGTACAGTGGGTGTAGTAGAACATCCCAGTGCATGTTATAGCAATTTCTGCTGGGTCAGAAAAGAGACATGAGGTACGGTGCTGTCCTGATGGAATATGTATAGAAAGATGCAATCAAATATCACCTTTCTGAATATCTGTAAACATCAGTTTTTTCTGAATGTCACCTATTGAAAAATGCAACAAACCTTACTTCCAATATTTAATGACTTCCACAGGGATTATCAAATGACTGGAATTTTCATCTTGTCTTTTATGTGAGACATCCTCGTCATTATTACTCAGATTGGCATGCTCGTTTTATTTGTTATACTAACAATGTTTTGGCCAAGCTTCTTTAGGTGTTTGTCTTTATACTTGGTAATTGTTGTAGCATACCTGCGGATGATAATGGGCATGTCCCCATTCACATAAATACAGTAGTAAATACTGTATGTTGATCTGCAGTTAGTGATTCGTCTCCAGCCGTGCTGGTCAAACTCTCTGTCCCTGGGCAGAGAGAATCCCCAGACGAGGCTATGTCGAAGGGCAGAGTCTTGTCTTGGAAAACAGCTACCCGACCCGGTTTTATATGGGTAATTTTTGGCCGAGCCTATGGGTTTGGATACCCCACATTAAATTCGACCTTGTGCCACATCTGACCACATGGGGCAGTTGATAGATTCATTGTGGAATTCACTTGACTCACGTCTAGCAGTTGACTACTTCTATTTGCCTCTGGCGAATCTTATATGTTGTTCTTGTCCTAAATATTATCATTCATTACCAACCTTCATTTGATTTTTCTATTCAGTAACCTTCCCAGAATTTTAAAGCAAACCATTTATTCAATCCACAGGGTAGATTGTTCTCAATTTTCTATGCTTAGGAAAGATAAGTCATATCAGTACACACCAGATTTATTCACTTTTAGGTAATAACAGATCCTGGGATTGAACCCATGATGATTCAATTAAATAAAATTAATTCTTATCATTTTAACTCTGGTCTCATCATGTTCAATTTTTACATCTGCATCATTTGGACTAAAATTATTTCTCAAATAATTCCCAATTCCTAATGACCACAAAACTTTAGGATGTGCAGGTGGTGTAGTAGCACAAAATGAGAATTTAGCAAACCACGTTGGAGTTCCAGTTGAGGTTGTTACATTAAATTATGTGTAAATTACTGTAAAGTAATTTGTAACACGTTTATTTATCATCTCTCAGTTGTGGCTGTCCCTGGGCAGAGTGCACTCAGGGGTGACTCCATCAAAGGACATAGTTACAGCCGAGGAAAATTATACCGAGAAGTGCCGGCGTTGGGGAACAGCTGCCCGAGGCTGTACCCTCTCATTGCACTAGAGAGAGGGATCCGTGCACGCACTGAGGCCAGCACAACTGACGGTTGCGGTGGCTCAGGGAATTTTTGTTCCTTGCCCAGGGCTCCCCACATTAAACCGACCTTGTGTCACAACCTGACGTCATAGGGGTTGAGTAAATACAAATTAGGGGCAAATACCTTGAGGAAAGGTATGAATCCATATCTTCTCCCCTAAATAGTAGGCTTATATCTGAAAAGAAAGAAAAAAAAAAAACTATTTCCAAAAGTTGTTAATTCACTTATGAAAAAAGAAAAAGAAAGGATTGTTCATTTAATCGAAAGAATTATTTTTGCTTTAAACAACCAAGAAAAGGTTGATAAGCCATAAAAAAACAAATTAATCAGAAATTTACAAATCTCAGATTTTCACTAATATTGTAACATTCGAGATCAATATATTGTTCATCTCATAAGAACTGGAAACAAAGAGGATATTTACAGACTAATATCCTCATCTTTGTTATTGTTATCCTGTTTCGGATTCCTTCAGGGAATCTCAGACTGAAATTTTATTTAATCTACAGAGATAGAATGTTCTCATTCCATGTTTAGGAATATCTTGTCTCTTTTAGTACTGCTCATTATTGATCACTTTTTCTATAACCTAGCCCAGGGATTGAACTCACAATTACTATGTCACCAAATTCACCTCAAAGTGCCACACATTTCTGATTATATGATCTTTCTCCCAAAGGTTATTGGCAGACTTAATACTAAAACTCTCTCCCAATGTAGTGAAGAAAAAGTAAAGCTGATTATTTTTATTTAATTTCAGACATACACATTATTTTTGTTAATTGCTTCACCCCAAATAAGGCAATAAAGCCACTAAGACATAAGTGATTACTGAGTGAGAGAGAATATGAGAAAAAAAAAAAAACAGTTAAGAGGAGAAAACAATAAAAGAACAAAAATTAAGACAGAAGATAATGATTGACTTAGCATTTAGATTTTTGAAGATGACTTGGGACCAAGAAGTCAGGAAATAGTTCCACAAGTGAGAAGTACAAGAGAAGAAACTGTTAGCATAGAACTTACAGTACATCTAGCCGCCATTTCAACTGTAAAATGATGGAGACCTTGTCGCTAATCTAGTACTCTGCTTAAATTCATAAAGTCTAAGTAACACAGAGGAAAGTTCAAAATAATTACCATGAATGTATTTATAGAAAAGGAACAGGGAAGCTACATTATGGCAGTGGGAAAGTGACTGAAGATGAGATGCCAGGTTAGAACCAATAACATTGCATATTCTTCTATGTATTTTATCAACAATCTCAAAATACACAGTTGAAGTAACAGACCAGATGTGGCAACAATATTCAAAGCATGGACAAATGTAGACTTATATGTTAAGATAAATTCTGGCAAGAAAAATTATCTAGCATGACATATTGAACCAACTTTTCTAACAGCAGACCTAGTAACTGATTCAATATAATCTTGACACTTCATGTCAGCAGAAAATGTTAACCAAGAATACATAGAGAAGAATACAGTTTGACTAACGTTAAGCTGTTGATAATTTTTTTTTATCTCCAACTTTATAACTTTTTTACAGAGTCCAGGGTAAGTGTTGTCCAGGCTGACTGGAAGGAGGATGTATTATTCCAGTGCCTTATTTCAAACAGTTGAATGTGTGTTAGTATATTTTAAAAGGCAGAGAAAAAATAAACATTCTTTTATAATATAGATTTTGGTTAAAGAGAGAACAAGCAGTTGAATGCGAGATGAGTTTTCCTCATTAATCAAAATGCTTGATCTGAATGACCAAAGCAAAATCTGATTCACATATTTTTAAGAACATTGATGCCAACCTTTTTGCATCCACTTCTGCCCCGCAAAAAAACAGTATCAAATCACCTGCAACTGATTTCCCAAACCTGCAATTACCCTCTTTTATAAGGTAATATTAACAATTTCCTTGTGGAAACATTCGGTATTCACTGACCAAATAACCAGTACTGTTAAATAATCTTTTTCTTAATTTCTGATATGAGGAGTTATCATTATTTCCACTATTTATATTTGAACTATTGTCCTCATCTTTGTTGTTGTTATCACATTTCAATCATAGCCCCCTCCACCATTCCTCAGGTGTATATCAATCGAGATAACCTACAGGGAATTCCAAACTGAACCCTTTATTTAATCTACAGGAATAGACTTCTTGTTCCACTACTCATATCCAGGGATATTGTCTAGTTCTTATTTTTATTTAGTACTGTTCAGTTAATGCTCACCCATTTCCACTGAGTGTAAGAACGAGAACAGTCTACCCCCGTAGATTAAAGGTTCAGTTCAAAATTCACTGTACGCTACTCTGATCGATATACACCTGGGGAAGCCCAGAGGGTACAACAGCCAAAATGTTGTGATAACAACAACAATGATGACGACAATGTCTGAATATAAATATTATTTTTGTTAATTGCTTCACCCCAAATAAGGCAATAAAGCCACTAAGACATAAGTGATTACTGAGTGAGAGAGAATATGAGAAAAAAAAAAAAAAACACTGTTAAGAGGAGAAAACAATAAAAGAACAAAAATTAAGACAGAAGATAATGATTGACTTAGCATTTAGATTTTTGAAGATTACTTGGAAGCAAGAAGTCAGGAAAGAGTTTCCATTCTGTTAAATTAATTTTTCAAATAGGTTTCTCAAGTAACTGTTGTCATTCTTTCTTGTATTGATAGGAGATTTCTTCCTAACCTTTTGTTTGGAGTTGTGTGGAACGTAAACATCTTGACTGTGCCATTATTTTCACTTTGAGTTACTTGCATTATCCATTTTAGTTATTGCTGCTGCTGAAAGTCAAGTGATATATGGTTTCTATTATTTAGGATTCTGTAGCACCAGCCCATGAGATTCAAAGAAGGATGGGCCACACCAAAGCATAGTAGGTGAATTCACTCAAGCCCACTTTTAACCGTTGATCTGAGAAACATTGGAAAAGGTATGTATCTACCACTTATCCCCACCAGCTATGGGATAATAAGTAGGATTTGTATCAGTAAATTATTCTTGTCTCCCAAAAGATTCTTACAATCAGAAAATATTTTGTCTTTAAATAACTGGAATGTTTGATAAGCTGTAAAAATTAAAAATTTATTCCAAATTCACAGATTTGTTAATTGCCGAAAGAACTCGAAATAATCACTATCATTTTTTTGTTGTTCTTCACAAAAGTGTAACCCATCTACTGTCCCCAAACCCACCCCCACTTTCTCTCGTGTGTGTCAGTGTCTTCATACTGGCCTGGAATTTGCAGGTGTGCTCTTTGGCGACAACTTTAACAATTCTGGGCCCACACCAAAATGTGGAACACCTCCTTGCAGCTGGCGTGCACTCCACACACATGGAAGAATGACTCTCAGCAAATACATGTTCCTTATGAACTTCAAGAAATTAACAGATTTCAAGCCTAACTGAAAAACCCTAAATATTGCTTCAGGTATAGGCATGCAATGTAATTCTAATTTGTTTATGTGGCATTCAGATAATAATGTATGTTCATAAATGTGTATTGATTTGGGAAAACTTTTACGTACACACCATTTGTTTTAGATAAACATGCATTAGATCATTTAATGGATTCAATAAAGGTTGGTGATGTAATCATGTTTTTGATGTGTGTATATAGTTGCTAAAACATTTATTAGCAATCTCTCAAATTAGTTTTGATGTAAAGAATTATGTCCTTTTTTAATTAGGGTGACATTTATAAAATCAAAGTTATGACCAGTTTTGTTTTTGTGTATTATGAGTGAGTTTAAAGGGTTGTCCAAACATAAATCCCTTTTATGTTCATAGATATGAGGTTTTAGATTTAGAGATGTCTTCCTGTTAATTTCTTGAGGCTTTGAAAGCATGCATTGTTTCTCCTTGAATTCAGCATGCAATAAATTATGTTAACATTTAACAAGTCAAATGCAAATAAAACTTGATTAGCCAATGATAATCAAACAACCCAAAAATAAAAATACCAGAATTTCTTCTTTTTCTTCATATCTCATTTTCTGATGAAGCTTTAATAAAAATGAAACATGACCGATTGATGTTTCCTATTTGTTTTTTATTCTATCATAGTTCAAAAGGTTATCATTTATGCGTGCTTTTAAAATTCATGTAGAAATTTACAAAAAATATGGTTACTCTCTGGCATGATGTGTTAAAACAGGCATGGGTAACCCTTTTCAAGCAGTGGGCCACACGACCTATGATTCAAAGTAATTTTTCATAGTAGGTACCTCAGTTACTTTTGCTACAGAAGACCATATGTGTGAGCATATACCTTAGAAATGATAGGAGAGTTTCTTTTTTTTTTTTTTTTTAGAAAATATTTCTTTATAATTAAAAAAATTGAAGTCTTTGTATAATATCACTGATGATAGTGATTATCACATGTTGATTTGAAAATGAAAAGATTCTTATGAACGTTTCCTGTTTTAAAAGCAAATGATGATTACATGTACCATCTTCCTTCATAAAAAAAAAAAATCACCAATGGTTTAAAATGCTGACAAAATTCAAGGCACATTGTACTTAGTCATTGTTTATGCATGACAGAGTGTGTTAGTGAACAAAAAAAAAAAAAAAAATTTTAAGAAACATTATTTTCCTTTCAGAAAGGCCAAACAGGACACATGTGGCTCGTAGATGTAGTTTGCCCATGAGTGTTTTAAAGTGTAATGGATCCTCTGGGCAAAAATGTGTTTGTAGGTGATCTTTTAAATATCAATCATTTAAAAATATAGAACCACAATTTATATGATTAAAATCTTTCTACTGTGTAATTTTAAGCAGGAATTCTGTGAAAATAGCAATCCACACATTTTACAAGAAAATGGTTTTCTCCACTATGTATTTGCAGGTGTATTTTTAAACTAAAACTGTGAAAAGGATGATCCACACACTTCTCAAAAATATGGTTTCTATCCAGTATGTTTACGCATGTTTTCTTAAACTGTAATTCTCTGAAAATGTTGAACCATGCACTTCACAAAAGTATGGTTTTTCTCCAGTGTGAATTTGCATGTGTTTTGTTAAACTGGAATTCTCTGAAAACAATGACACACACACATAAAAAAGTAGGGTTTTTCTCCAGTGTGTATTCACATGGTTCCAGCTTTAGAAAACCTGGAACCCTCTGAAAAAGATGACCCTCGCACATGACAAGAGTAAGCTTTTTCTCCAGTGAGTGTTCACATATGCTTTCTTAAACTGGAAATCTCTGCAAAAGCTGATCTGCACACTTTGCATGAATAAGGGTTTTTTCTCCAGTATATGTCTGCACTTATAATTTTTCAAAGTGAATTAGCTGAAAATGCTAAACCACAGATTTTACAGGAATAGGAAATTTTTTAGTGTGTATCCGCATATGTATTTTTAAACTATAACTCTGTGTAAATGCTATTCCACACACTCCACAAGAGTAGGGTTTCTCTCCTGTGTGTGTTCGCATATGTATCTTTAAACTGTAACTCTGTGAAAAGGCTGACCCACACACATGACAAGAATACGGTTTCTCTCCAGTGTGGGTTCTCATGTGTCTTGTTAAACAGGAACCATCTGAAAAGGCTAATCCACATACTTGACATGAGTAGGGTTTCTTTTGAGTGTGTATACGCATGTGTTTTTTTAAAGTGTAATTCTGTGAATATGTTGATCCACACACTTCACAAGAATATGATTTCTGTTCATTGTGTATTCTCATGTGTTTTTTTAAACTATTATTTTGTGAAAATGCTGACCCACATACTTCACAAGAATATGGTTTCTCTCTAGAATGTGTTTTCATGTGTCTTATTAAACAGGAATTTTCCAAAAATACAGACTCACACACTTCACAAGAGTAAGGTTTCTTTTCAACATGTGTTTTCATATGTTCGTCTAAAGTGGAACTCTTTGAAAATACCAATCTACACATTTTGCAAAAATAAGGTTCCTTTCCAGTGTGACTCTGCAGGTGTACTAATAAATGTGTACACTGGGAAAATGTTAATCCACACAATTTACAAAAATATTTGTCATCTTCAGTTTGTTCAGTATCTATTTGCAAAAGTGCTTTCAACTCTGAACTCATTGCTAATAAACAAAATTGAAAATATTATGGTTGATGTCCGAAGTGAGTATATGTTTTGAAATGTTAATTCGGGTAAAATGCGGTCACATAATTCACAAGAATTTGATTGTAACTGATATGAAGTTGCTTGTGTATTTTTAAAGAACTCCAGTTCTTCATCTACATTTTTACATATGGCCAAAAGATGAATTCATAGGTTCTCTGCTACAACTGATATCTGTGAAAAAAGAAGACATATTATTAAAGAAAATGGGAGATTTATGCATGATTTGTAGTTATTAAATTATAACAATCCAGTTTAGATTTCAATGAATTAGCACATAGTTCATACCTCATGTTTATGCATAGTTTTTGAAAAGAAACAAAACAAATCACACACACATATATGTGCGTGTGTAATTTTATATGTAATATGTTGACACATACACTTTACAAGAATATGCTTTCACTCCATTGTGCATTCACATGTGCTTTTTTAAACTACTGCTCTGAAAATGCTGATCCACACACTTCACAAGAATATAGTTTCTCTCCATTGTAGTGGGTGTATGGTAGATTGGTTAGAATGTTAGTGTTTCAAACATAAGACCTGAATCTCACCATGGTCAATTTGTTGCGACTTCTTGATAATATTGACTTATTGAGACAATACCGGTATGTGGTACCATAAGGAAATGCCTGAAAATCATACAGTAGGTTGACTTAGTGAAATTTTGTAGAGAACAGTTAAGATGTCGTCAGTGGCTGTGCTAGCACAAAGTCACGTCATCATGACTGAAGGTGAAATGTACCAGCCTTGTTCAAACTGAGGTTCACACCAGATTATATGCTCTCTCTCCTAAAGTCTACTAAGCATAATTGCAGTATAAAATACAGGTGGAGTATTGAGCATAAATGTGCTTGATCAGCTCACCCTAGCAGAGAAGTATACTGAAATTGATCATTAATTAGGTAAGTTGCCAGTCTACAAATGATTCATTCAATTAATAAAAAATAATTAACAAGTCAACTGCTTATGAGACTCTATACCTATTAAATTAATCATTTTAATTCAAATTAAACAAATCTAAAGTAATTGCTTTAAATCAGCTCCTTACCAAAAAATCTATTAAATATAGCCAGGCAAATATATTTCAACTATCTGCATGAGATTTTGAGATTAAATAATTTTGCTTTTATGTTCTTGAACATTTTTATGTTTTGTCAGATTTATTCTTTTATCAAATTAAAAAAAAAAAAAAAAAAAAAAAAAAAACTTCACTTGAACAAAAAATAAAACATTGACATGACAGACTATATGATGAATCATCAGAAACAAAAAATTGAAATGTTGCAAAAAGCGCACACTAACATTTAACAATAAGTGTTAAAAACTGAAGATCTTTACAAAAATGAAATAGATGAAAAAGTGAAAAGTGAACTTTTTATCTTTACATATTAGAAAGGTACTCAGATCTTTATTATATCTATAATGTGTGTGTGTATATGTATGTATTTAGGTAGCATATATTCATTGAATAATCTAGCCATATTATGTCTATATTATTTTAACCCTCTCAAGTTCGCAGATCAATTTTTTAGAGTTTGAACAAAATTAATCAAGAAACATGTTAAAATGCTCACATATTCTCATAACTTACATTAATTTCTTTGTCTTGGCAATTCACCTCTGTGGATGATCTTGGATGAGATTGAAAGTACTTGGGATTATAAAGACCATGTAGATAATTACATCTTTTTTTTGTTTTTAATCAATTTTGTACAGACACAAAGAAAAAAAAAAAATTTCAAAGGGATGTTTTTTCCATTAACACTGCTATTATTTTGTACTACTTTCACTTCTCAGCAATGTTTACCATTTTAAAAAGCAATAATTCAGGTCCCAAGTTTGCTGAAGACACTGAATTCCTGTCAGGAAGCACATTTTTTTTTTAAATAGGACTTCTTGATCTAGGCCGGTTGATATTAATTTCATTGTTTGAGGAGAAAATAAAAGATATTTATAGTAATATGAAATTAAATAGGTTACAACATATTTCATTAAAAATAAAACATTTTTTGAATACTCACAAGCAAAAATGAGGTCTTCTCTTCATATAACATTTTCCTACTGTTACCTAACAAACTTTGAGGTTTTTCTATAGGATTTTCTTTCTGTTAATGTAACAGGGTAATTGCATAAAATTACAGGGACTACTAATTGGATAAGTAAAATTCTAAGGAGAGTAGGTTAAAAAAAATGGGTTAAAAATTGTTTTAAAATAAGATGAATTTAAGAACAGCTCCAAGAACAATTGAACCCAGAATTAACTAACCAAGATTCAGTAAAATTGAGCAAAACCAATTTTCCCCACATTATCCACTTCCCATTGATAAGAAGAATTCAGGATTAATGTGTTGTCTGAATTTTTTTTGGTCCTGAGAAATTAAATTTAGGGACTTATTTACATTACACTAACCAAAATGTGTTCTTACGGAAGGGATGGACCAAAATTCTCCTAGACAAAGAAAAATCACCTGTTGTTTTTTTTTTGTTTTTTTAATTCCCAAGCTTGGGATTTGTTTATGCTGATGCTGTCCACCCCAAAACACCATTATCTTTACAGAAAGAGAGAACAGAAAATTATGAAAGAGAAAAGTGAAGGCAATGTGGTTATCAACCCAACTCAACCCTATCAAGACAACACACTGGCCTCCATCAAAGATGGATAAGATAGTCGAATGATCTGTAAGGTCAGAATTACTCAACAAGGCAAGCAGAGCTAGCAACTAAAGAAGAGAGACAGACAGGAGAAAGAGTGTGTATGTGTGTGTGAAGAGTGTGAATAGAAGAGTAAGTAGGTGTGTTACAGTCACTACCAGCTGAGAAAATAATTTAAAATGATCTAACAGCAAACTCTACAGTGATTAGAAAATAAAATAACAATTTTTTAATCTTATTAAAAAATTTAAAAAGGGAGTTCTTTAGATTGTTCAAACTTTTGCAACAAACCTGAGCAAAAGTTTGCATCTTGCAAAGAATAAATAAAATTTTATTAAGGTTGAATTAAGTGGCTATGACATTAAAATGTTCCCTTGGTAAACATGCCTGCAATAAGACATAATGTCAAAACTGTCCTTTTGACACTACATCTTATTGCAGACACATTTGTCCATGCTGGCCAAATTATTCTTAATAGATTGTTATTTGTTTACAATATTGAGTTTTGTATCAATCAGGTGGCCATTGTGATTTTTGCTGATTTAAGGGAAAGACATAAGATATTTGTTGGTGATACCCAATTATTCACATTCTGATTTCATCGTCATCATTTCAGCCATTGTACCAACTGGCTTTCTCCAGATTTCTGTCAATCTGCTAACCTTTATGGAATTTTGAATTAAACACTTATAGTTAATTTATGGATTTGATTGTTCCCATTCCACTATCCATGTCTAGAGATATCTCACCAGTTATTACTCACCTCATTTCCACTGAGTCGAAGTGTGCATTACCTGTCCCAGGGATTGAACTCCCAAATACTGTCACCAAATTCATGAACCAATGATTTAATTCAATAGGCTAAAACTTTATTCATAAACAAGGGTAATTTTAATGAGATTCTATAAAGAAGTGAAGATTTTTGTTTTACAATGAGGCACATTGGTGTGGGTAATCATTAGTGAGATTAGTCTGATTAACCATTAATACCGAGTTGTGAGTTCAATCCTCACTGGATGCATCAAATAAAAAATTAAAATAATCTGGAATTAAGCAAGTCATTAAAAAATTTTGGTGGGATACAAATATATACATATGTAGAGAAACAGAAGGTACTTATCGACCTTTGGTGGAAATAAGTCACTTAGTGAATTCACGCCATACAGTGATGAAAGCAGCAGTCTATTTCAGTTTGTTTACAGCAGCCATAATCGAAAGGTTGCTATCTGCCTCCCTGTTTTAAAATTAAATTTGAAACTGTAAAACTCTGGAAATGAACTTATTAAAAAGGTCTATTTTTGCAGCTCATAAATTATAAAGTTTATTAAAATCTATTATTTGCATCTATTTTTAAAATAATTTTTTATTATGCCAAAAAATGTATAAATCATCTCTGAAAAAACTATGGATGCACATTTCTGTAAAAAGATCTTGTCTGCTACAGTTATTTCCCCTGATTGCATGAAATCATTCTTCGCATTGCTTTTGTTCTGGTAGCACGTGTTTAATTCTCTGAGTGACCATTAATGTCACATCTTCAAAACTTTTCTTCTTCTGACATATATCAATTAAACAAAAAAAAAAATCCCATTTCATCAATGATTTGCCGGTTTTATTATGAAATGTAATGGTATTTTATTTAATTTTTATATTGTCTCAGTTTGGAAAAAATTTCATAACTGGGACAATATAAAACTTAATTTAAAAAAAAAACGTAAAATTTTATAATAGGTGAATGTAACAAGTAGGTTACACTTTTTTGTCTGTTATAAAATTTGATTTCTAAATATATTCTTTCGATTTTAAATGTTATTTTTATTGCAGAAATTCAAATTCTAAATGTATTTTTTCGTAGTTTAAACGTTATTTTTATTCCAGAATTCACCCTCAAACATAAGGTAAAAAAAAAAAAATTTTTTAAATTTGAAAGTGTATTTTTTTAATTAACCTTACTAACCAGGTTCACTTAAAATTAGCACAAATTTTGTCACTTCTGTCCTACCATCCAATAAATTCCCCTAATGTAAGATGTTGACACATTGATGCATGTCAATTCACACCTCCCAAAACCAATCACCACAGTCGGACAGGTCTCTCTTAAAAAATTTTCTGCTAAAATTAAGTAATTTTTATTTAAAATTACATTAAGTATACTTTAAATTTTCTAATTTTTCTAAAATAACTTTTGAAAAAGTATAATTGAATTTTACAAGATTTTTAAATGGGGAATTTCACTTTTGTTTATGAAACTGTCGATAATGGATGACATGATTGATTTTACATGAATTTTGATGACTCAAAAAAATGATTTTTAGCTAAAATTTTGGACATGCTAGAAAGGATTAAAAAATTTGGTCATTCCTCTTATAGGTACCTCCATGAGGTCGCTAAAAAAAAGAGCATAGTATGATGAAAAAGATGCCAAACTTGATGAAAACAAAACTTTATCATCTAAATGTTTATGTTATTATTAAGAGGAAAGACCAAAGTAATTTTTAAAATTTTTTCTTCTTTTTAGAACATTCTAAATATTGATTAAAAAACCTTGTTTCTCTTTGAATCAGCAGAACTAGTAAATAACATAAACTTTTAGCATGTTTTTTTTTTTTGTATGACAGACATTAATTTGGAAAATCTTATAAAAATAATTGTTGGATATTAATGAAACTTTCAGAAACTATTCACAAATGACAGAAATTATAAATATGTTTTCTTTTTTGAAAGTCATGGCAAAAATATTATTTTACATTTATTATCCCACCCCCATAATTAATTTATGAAAACTCTAGAAATTCAATAGCATTCAGTTTAGTGATTATATTAGTTAAAAGCACAAGGCAAATCATGTATCTTTTGTTTTAATTGGACCCCCTCTACCTGAAAATCAGCGCTGAATTGTAACATACAAAACTCAATAAAACAAAGATATTTAATTTCAAATGCTTTATATTTGCTTTTAGTTGTTTTTATGAATATGGACAATATTTTCTGAAAGCAAAAAACTTTTGATGTAAAATGAATTTTTAATACAATTATTTGTTATTTCTTTAATTATTTTAGATTATTAAAGTTATTAAAATATTACAAAATTTGTTGAAAACTGCATCGCTTCAACCAATCAGAAGACCCACACTAATTAAGAAATGTAATGTTATAAAACATCTGTAATTAAAAAGTACAGCATTGTAAATTGTATAATTTCGACCAATCAGAAGACCCACAGTAATTAAGAAATGTAATTTTATGTTTATAATACAGCTGTAATTATAAAGTAAGGAAGACCAGCAAGAATACAATTAAGTCGCATTATGAGTTAAGCATTGTTCTTCGCTGTTAGTGCCTTTATTTTTGCAAAACGCATGTGGAGAAGTTAATTTCATTTTTCAATTTCAACTGAGAAGGGTACCTACAAGTATTAGTATCATCTTATGAAATTTATATGATCTTATTTTTATATTAATCTCAGTTATGACATTTTTCCATAAATGAAATATCAAAATTAATAATAAAATGAATGGAAATACAAATAACACCGTAAAATGTAATAAATGTACATAAAATTATAGTATTTTATGTAAACTTTTGATAAAATTTCACAAGAAAGGTACCTATAAATTAATTAGATACCTTTCTTATGAAATTTAATCTCACTCTCAACAGTCTTATTTTAAATTTTTTATAATATATTTTCCATAAAGCATTGTAAACGTAAAAGTTAAGTACAAAAAAAAATTAGAGCACTCAAAGTTTTCCTTAAAAATAATGAGGTAAATAATTATGTCAATTCTGTCCTTCCGTATGATAACTTTTCCTCATGTAAGCCGTCAATATGTGATAAAATCTTCACTCATCACCTGTCAAGTGATGCGAAATGTTATGACCTGCTTTGCTTTATTTTTAAACTACTTCTTTTCAGTGAAGAAACTAAGTAATGCTTGTTTCAAAATATTTTCAATAAACATTATAATTTCTGATTTTCTTAAAATAAGTTTTGAAAAATTATAATTGATTTTTAAAAGAATTTCAAACTGAGATTTTCATTTTTTTTTATGAAATGGAAAAAAAATGAGGACATGATTATCTGTCAATTTTGCTGACTCAAAAAAAACGAGTTTTAATGAAAATTTTGAACGTGCTAGGAACGATTAAAAATGTAAAAAAATAGCCCCAAAATACTTTGATCTTTCCTCTTAATAACAACAAACATTTGACGATAAAATTTTGTTTTCGTCAAGTTTGGCGTCTTTTTCATCATGCTATGCTCTCTTTTTTAGCAATCTCATGGCGGTACCTAAGACAATACAAATTCTTTTTAATCAACTTTGGAGCTTTTTCTTTCATCAGGGTATGCTCTTTTTTAACGAATTTTTGGACATTCCTAGAAAACTTCAAATTTAAGTAAAATATTACATTGCTTGACAAGTTTTATCTAAATTATTCGTGGATAATACGCATCCTTAACTTCAGGCTAGGAAATTCTGAAAAAGAAGTTATTGCGTATGGGCACTGACTTTAGATTTTTAAACTTCGTATCTGCTAACATTTTACCTGGTTCGAATCAACTGAAAAGGAGGTACATTCAAAAATTCTCTAAAAGAGAGACATCATGAAAAAACGCACAAAAAATAATAAAAACGAAATTTTATCACCAAACCTGTTATTAGTAAGAGGAAAAAGAAATGGATCTTTTGAAGAAAAAAAAAAATTTTTTTCAATTACGATGATTTTTAAATTGTGTAAAAGAATTTTACAAAAAATTATCAACGCTTTTTTATTTTATGACAAAAGAAAGTTAAGTTCAAAAGAAAGATTTTCAAAATTTTACCTTGTTGAAATCCATTCCAAATATGTCTTGATTATTATCTGCTAAGTGACAAACGTTGGTCATTTTATATTCGTTTTGAGCTTATGGGAAAACGTTATCTTCGCTACTAACGAACAATACTTACTACCTTTAAAACGTCTGTGATAATTAAAAAAAACGGAAAAGAACAACATTGTTTTTCTTTCGTCGGATTTGTGTTTTAGAAAAAGGAAAAATGTACAAGCTATATTATTATTCATAAACAAAGAAAAGAATATACTTACTTCTGTTTTCTTTCGTCTTCCGTAACTCAGTGCAAAATAGGGACAAAATAAAAAGAAGAAAATGTTTAATAAACTTAACTTTTCTGGGTTAAAAACTTTCTTCAAAAATGGCAATGTTTACTTACGGTTGCTGTATTTTAAAAGAGCGACTGTCAAGGGAGATAATCAAGGAAAACTGGAATTCATAAACTTTCATTTTATTTCACAAATACTATATATATATATATATATATATATATATATATATATATATATATATATATATATATATATATATATTTATACATATATATATTTATATATATATATATATATATATTTATATATATTTATATATATATATTTATATATATATATATATATATTTATATATATTTATATATATATATTTATATATATATATATATTTATATATTTATATATATATATATTTATATATATATATATATATATATATATGTATAAATATATTTATAAATATATATGTAAATATATATAAATATATATATTTATATAAATATATGTAAAATGTGTATGTATATAAATATATATATATGTATGCATATATTCAATTTTTTATATATATTATTTATATATTATATATGCGCGGTACTTACTGGAAAGCAATATCAGTGATAGAGCTAACATAGTTGGAGTGGTGTGAGTTTGTGATCCTGGGTTTCGCACTATTTGTGATTGTCTGACGATCACAATTAGCGTGAAACCCAGGATCACAAACTCACACCAATCCAACTATATATATATATATATATATATATATATATATATATAATATGTATATATATAAATACATATATAATAATATATAAATATATATATATATATATATATATATATATATATATATATATATATATATATATAGATGGATAGATAGATAGATAGATAACACAAATTCAACAACCTATTGAAAGTAAAAATTTTACAAATATGGAAGTAAAACTGGCAATTTTCTATTCCAATCACTTTTCTTTCAAGCAAATCAATTTTACAAACCATTTTGTACATAGTTTGAATCTCCATAAATAAATGAACATCTACTAATACTTTTAGGTGACTGCTGCATAGTGAGAATAATTATGCATTTTCGAACCTCCATGGGTTTTGCCTTAATCTTGGCCTTGTGCCACATCTAAGCTGTGCTTAGTAAATCACTTGTTGTGCATTTGCTACCAGTGTTAGCAGTCAGTGTGTTATATTCCACTGTAATTAGATCTCTCTCTCTCTTTCTCTGATTCAAACTGCATTTTGGCTGGAGGTGAACATTAAGAAAGCAAAACTCAAAATAAAAGAAATTGCAGGGGCTCCAAGCATCACATCCAGTCCACAAAACAAATCCCTGCAATAAAATACAATAGCCAATCATGAATATTCCCACTGGAAAAAAGATGACCCTGATTTGCTTAAAAATATGCCCCTATTAAATGACTGACACATTGCAGTCTGAAAGGCCATCTGTTGACACACAGCCATGATTACCTCCCTCATTGTCACCACTGTGATCCCCATCTCATTGATATCACACTCAACCAAAATCCAACAGGTATCCCACTCAAGCATGCAGCCAGAAGGGTGTTCCAAGAGTGAAAAGTGTGAGAGAATAAACTGTTAGCATAGATTTCTTGGGTTACATCTAGCCAGCTCAACTGTAAATTGATGAAATCTCAACACCAGTCTAGTGCTGCATTTAAGTTCAAAAACTCTAGGTACCATAGTGAAGAGCTCATTCGAACAATTGCCATAAAAGTATTTATACAAAAGACATTCCTCATCGCCAAGACTATAATCTCAGTAACCAACGTGCCTTTCCTGGAATCAACCCACCACCATGACATCGACTGACCAACAGGCACAGGTGTGGATTTCAACAATGAAGAAAGGCATACATCAAACCCCAACAGCAGCGAATCCTATCCAGAACTATCCCAACTCTGACTTCAGCCAGCCAACGCAAGAAATCAGTCAATTCCTGCCCCACACTTACACTGAATTGCTTTCCTTGCCAACAGCAACTGAATAACTACATATGAACAATTTTTGCCACCTTTCAAACCACTATGTATATATTATCTATATTTGACAAAATATTTTATATATTTGTTGAAATTTTAATCCTTGTTTGTTTCGTTACTTTCTAACCAAATGCTTGTTTTGAAAATGTGGCTCAGATAAAAATCTAGCATTTTAAATGCTGACTTTAAAAATAAGACATGACTTCTGCATAGAAAAGCTTTCATTGCTTTGGTACCATGATAATATAATGCAAGTGTTAATCCAAAAGGATTTTAGATTTGCTCTTAATCTTCATTGAATCAGTTAATGTTAGGTATCGTCACGGATTTCCTAAAAAAAGATGTATTTTGAAATGGGATATTGCTCATACCACTGACAGCAGTCCAAGGACCATTACAGTAGAACAAGTACCATATATTTACTCATCTTCCCACAGGGACGGGATGTGACACAAAGTCAGTTAAAAACGGAGAGAGCCCAAGCGTGTGAACCAAGGATAGGGTCAGAAATTGCTCAGTCCCCGCAACCATCGGTTGTGCTGGCATCAGTATTACTAGCAACACCCCATCTTTAGTTCAATTAGGGGTGTGCTACCACAGACAGCTGTTCCCAGGACCAGGTACCTCCCATTATTTTTTCAGCTGCGCTCTGACCACAGACAGAGATACAACTAAAAAACACTAACAGTACGAATAGTACAAGTAGTATGGTATTTACTCATCCCCCCTCCCCCCCTGATGACAAGATCGAAAAAAAAAGGTTGGTTTCATCACCTGAGGCAACCTAGTGCATACACCAGGGTCAGTGTATTGCTGTGATCTCTTTATTCCAATGAGGAGATACTGCCATAGGCAGCTGTTCCCTGGGAGCAGGCAACTCTAAATATTTTTTCAGTTGTTCTCTGTCTACAAAAAATGAATTATCGCCAACCATATTTAAAAATCAATTATTGTTAGCCATACATAATTAATCATATAAGAATATAATTTTATATGGTTTCAGTGAGAAAGAAAAGATAGAAGTGTTTGACATCTGTTCCAGTGACATAGAAAAAGTTGTCAATTTCAAATCTTTTCATTTGTACCCCCAATAACAACTTTAACAAAATGTTGCAATAACAACTTTAAGAAAATATTGCAACATTTTGTTAAAATTGTTATTGCAATATTTTCTTAAAGTTGTTATTGCAATATTTTGTTAAAGTTGTTATTGCAACATTTTGTTAAAGTTGTTATTGCAATATTTTCTTAAAGTTGTTATTGCAACATTTTGTTAAAGTTGTTATTGCAATATTTTGTTAAAGTTGTTATTGCAACATTTTGTTAAAGTTGTTATTGCAATATATTTCTTAAAGTTGTTATTGCAACATTTTGTTAAAGTTGTTATTGCAATATTTTCTTAAAGTTGTTATTGCAACATTTTGTTAAAATTGTTATTGCAACATTTTGTTAAAATTGTTATTGCAACATTTTGTTAAAGTTGTTATTGCAACATTTTGTAAAAGTTGTTAAGCTCAGATATTTAATGATAGGCTAGGGGAATTTCTATGGATATTTTATTATCATAGAAATCATCATCAGCTTATTCAAACATTAGTTTAAGAATTAAGATCCATCAGAAAATTCAAATGGGAAAACTGTGAAATTGTCATTGTTATTCTTAGTATATTTGAATATTAAAACTTGTGTAGGAATACAAAAGGTTATTATCTCCTATTGACAAGAAGAATTGAGTGGTATATTAAAGGGCCCTGGAGAGTTATATGACAGCCTATTGTTGAAGGTAGTCAGTGGCCGCTTAGTACGCAATGGAGGTAGAGGTGGTAACAAGTTGTAGTTAAGCTGACAACAGAGGTTTCCCATGCATCGTAAGTAAGAATCATAAATAAAAAAAAAGTCTTATTTTTATTTCTTCCCTTTCGTTATATGTGTTTTAATTTCCCCGCTTGCAACTATTTGTGATATATAACTAATTTTTGGAATTCATTTTTTGGGTTTATTCTAGTTCATCCCTTTGTCTTGTTATGGTGTTAGTATATCAAGGATGTACTAATGCCAATAGTGAACCTTGGAAAGTGGAGAAGACCATGATATATCCTTTCTCTTTCCAAGCACTCCATTACTTTCTACCAATAAATAATTTTGCATGTAAATACATTTAAATAAAATACACTTTTTTTTTACAGAAGGTGGCATTATTTTTATTTTTACATAAAACATAAAATGGAAAATTCCTGTTTACTATAGTAAACCACTCTTATTTTCTGTTAATATTGTGTATGATCACCTGTACTTACAAAAAACGGCACATTTAGACACCAATAAAAAAAAAAAAATTATTTAAAAGATATTGGTGTTTGATGATTTGTACTAAGCCTTTTTCCATTTATGAGTAATAAATATAGGTTTTATTTAATAATAATATCTAAAAGGCTGAAATTAATACAGAGTTTTAAAAGGTTTAAAACTGAATAATTTTTCTAATTAAAATCTTAAAAACTGAAAACAATTCTTGTAAAAATCCAATCTTCCTTGAAAAACACTTTTTAAGACAATAATGTTCTTAATATATCTTATTTCTAAAAGCAATTAAAAGATTTTCTAATTAAATAATTCTAATTAAATTTTCTAATTAAATAATTCTAATTAAATTTTATTGCATTGTTTATTTTATGATTCAGAGCAGATTTTCAGTAAATAGTGTTTCTGTTTGACAAAAACAAATTCATGGTTTAAATTCTCCAAGGAGTCCTATGTTTAACTAATATAAATATGAAGATACTGGAATTTTAATTTCTCAAAATTTTATAAAACTAAGTAATTGGGGGTAACAGATGTTAGAAAAAAAAATTTTACCAAGATTTTCTAAAAAAAAAATTTCAATGATAATTTCATTCATTTGTGAATAAGTCCTGAAAATTTCATTCAAATCTGACAATTGATTTTTGCAAGAATTTTCAAAACAATGTGCTTTCTACTGTCCATACTAATCTTTGGCTCACCCACTGATGCAAGAAAAACAAGGTTTTTCACCAAAATTTCAAACATGCTAGAAAGGATTAAAAGATATAATAACAAAATACTTAGGTCTTTCCTCTTAGTAATAACATAAATAGTTTGACAATAAAAATTAGTTTTTATCAAGTTTACAACTTTTTTTCATCAGGGTACACACTTTTAAAAAAATTTTTTGAGGTACCTAGTAAAAAGGAATATGACAAAAGTGGTGAATAGTAATAATGACACTGGTAAAAATGATACAAGTGAAAAAATAGAAGAAAGGGCATAAGTGGAAAACAGACTTTTTAAACAGGTTAAAATTAAATACCAGAACTGTTTAATTTTAAACTATTTAAAGTTAAATTTTTAATCAGAGAACAGTTGTTTTCTGTTTACTGTGCTCATGTTTAAACATATTTGATTTTATCGTAATAGTTTTTCATAAATTTTAAACGCATAATTTTATATTGACAAATGGAGGTAAAACAATTCTACTTTTTTTTGTTAATATTAAAAAGTAAGTAAATAAATAAAAAGTTATATATGATATTTTAAAAAAATTATATTTCATTCAAAACCAATTTTTTGCCAATAGTGTATATTTCAATAAACATATTTTTTTCCCGATTTTTCTACTTGTGCCATTTTTACTGTTGCCATTATTTGACAAAAGCATTCCAGAGGCTTGAATATACAAGCAAGACCATTCGTCTACATGGGTAAAGGAAGGTTGCAAATACTGTTTTCATGAATATGTATAAAGTTTATTAGAGAGATACGTTTCAATGTTGCAGAGTAGGTTCTCAGAAAGGAAGAAAGTCACAGTTTGGGAGCAGTGAACATTGTGGGGAAAAGGATTCTACATAGAGAGATACAAATGGAAAATAAATGTAAAAGGTGCCTGCATTAAACAAATGTCCAAATAATAACATGAGAGACCAATGTTTTAAGAGAAAAGATAATGCTATTACTGGAGATAAAGTTCAGGGGGATGATAAAAATATGAACCATACGCTTGGGCCCATGATTTTTACTGTGCCAGCTGCGGAGATAACTAAGGGCTAACGGGGAGTGGTCAAGAAACAGTGTGTAACCGAAAAAGTAACTAAACTGAAAAAAGGGACAAAGGGGAAGTAAAACAATACAGGTTTGGACTATGGTAACAGAACAAGAATATATATTTAAATATTAAGACTTTCGAAGAAGGCAATTATTTCCCTGTTGTCTGGTTTCCCTGCTACCTTAAAGGGGCCTTTGAGGATCACGTGACAACCTGTTGGTGAGGATAGTCAGTGGCACACAGTGGAGAAAGAGGTAGTAACCAGTTGCAGTTTTCACTCTTATCAAATAAGTTGGCCTATTCAGTACCATATTCAAGTCTGAAATATTTTTCAATCATTCCTAATCTCTTACACGGAATGAGTCAGTCAGTTATGTGCCATGTGTGATTCATGCTTAGGCGATCATGTATCTTTCGATATATAACTGATGAGGCAGAGTTTTTCCCCGCAGTAGGTTGCCATTTCTTTCTGCGGCAAACCAGTTGCCATCCAAGGCTATAGAACCCAGTCTGTCTTGCTATTTACTCATTCATACCTTTCCCAAGGGTATTAGCATGTAAGTGAATGTAATGGATTTGACTGGAATTTGAACTCAGCTCTCCGGTTCCTCGATCCGAGCTGCTATCCATTACTCCACCGTAGGAATTCAAATCCAGATTGAAAGTATGGGTTACTGACAGACATGGATGATGAGTTATTCCCCACCTCACAAAAAAACTGCTTGTATATGCCTATCTCAAGCACCCCCTACAGTGCACCAGGATGATTCATCACTGATGTTTATTCCTGGTGTCAATGGGGATTTGGAACCTCTAAAAATATCAGACACACACTCCCTCAGATGGCCCAACCCAGAGCAATCACCTCCAGGCCAGCTTCCTAACTTGTATTGAATGAATCCACAAAATTAGGCCTGATCTTTTTAATATGCTTTGATTCGTTTTAAAATTTAACCAATGGTAATTTGGGCAAACTTGTACCTTTATGTAGTAAAACAAAAAAGAAAAAAATGTGAAGTACCAAAAGACCAATTTTTCCATCAACACCGCTATTATTTTAACTACCTTCACACTTCATGTTTATTTTTTTTTTAAAGTGAAGATTAGAATTGTAATAAAACTTAAACATACGATGAAAGTGAATTTCTAAAAAATTTTGTTATTGAGAATTTACAACAAAAACATCACTGCGGCTGGCAGAGGATAGAAAAAATTCTTTATAGTTACGTTGTTCTGGAATTGTCATCAATGGTCGCTTTGTTTCAATGACTTTTGTTTTGTTTTTATTTATTTATTAAATTCTTTATTTACAAGAATAATTTTTTATTTACAACATTATAAAAAGTTACACAATTAAAATTAATGCAATGCAATATTTATCATTTACCAATTTATAAAGAAATAAATATAAAAACAATTTTTATTCATAAATTTATAAACATTTACTAAATTGTTAAAATAGCTGAACCAACTATAAGGAAATCCTTATTACTTACCATTTTATAAAGTTCAAATCATCTGGCAATTGAACCATGTTTTGCCAACAATTCCAATAAACAGCATTGTTATGAAGTAATCTCTGGAATAGTTGTTGTCAGGTCCACAGATGGTAGCTCAACTGGCATTCGCTGTTGCTTACTGCTTTTATAGCAGTATCTCATTTACATAACATACTATATCCTTCTGAACCAAGATGGCCTTATGCCCTTCGTTGGTCTTTGACTCCTTCTATTTATTCTTGGGAATCTAAACTGTCTTTTTTGGTGTGAATCTTGATTTCTTCTTATAGGGAACCCAGGTCTGAGTTCATTTTCTTCTTCTGACTCCTCGTCAGATTTCTGGTTATCATCATCCATAGATTGTTCAGTTTCACTACTGGATTCATTAATCCCTTCCCCTCCTTCATGTCCTTCACCTTCAGATTCTTTGTCCATTTCTATATACTCGGGTTCCATTCTGCTTCTTAATTGATCCGTATGGGCCAGGACATTTTGTCCATTTTTCATTAGTATTGATGTATTCTGTCCTTTCTGTACAACAAAGTCTGGATTAGATTCTTTGCTTTTTTATACCATACACTTTCACTTGTTGAAAATGACATTGTTATGAGAGCTCCCCTCTGTCTACCCATTAATGCAGAGAGACTTTGTAGTCTGCCGGCATGTGGAATTGTCCTATAGCTTAACAGTGATTTTGGTAAGTTACTCTCTATATTATCATTAGATGGGGAAAATGAATTTAGTCCCATTTTTACAGTCTGTACCATTCTTTCTGCAATTCCATTTGATTGTGGGTGGTTGGGTGATGTTTTATATGGAATAACTCCAATACTCTTTAGCCACAAGCACAAAGTTTCCTTTCAAAATTCTGACGCATTATCCGAGACCAAAATTTTAAGCACCTCATTCTTGGAAAATATTGTTCTTAATATTTGTTTTACAGTGGTGTCTTTCATGTCAGTAACCTTAATTACTTTGGACCATCCCGAAAATGTGTCCACTAAAATTAAAAATAGCCCCATGCCTTTAATATGGGCATGATCCATGTGTACCTGAGCCCATAGTTCTTTTTCTCTAGGCCATGAATGAATTTTGTTTTGTCAAAAGTTGTTTTTTTTTTTTCAGAACATTTTGGGTATCTTTTTACATAGTCTTCTACAGCTGAAGTTAATTTTCTCGACAGGTACATTATTAAATGACCTTGAGATAAAATTGTGGCTAAAGCATGTTCACTTGCATCTGTAATCAATGTCACTTCTTTTTTTGGATCAAAGATTTTTGCAATCAGTTTTCTTATTAGTGTCCTTTTTAAGCTTTCGAAAGCTATACTTTGCTTTTGAATCCATTTAAATTCTGTATTCTTTTCTGTAATTTTGCAAATAGTTCTTTTAGGTCACTGTATCTAGGTAAATATTTGCTATAAAAATTGGTCAATCCCAAAAAGGATTCTAATTCTATTTTTATTTTTTTTGTTGGAGATACTTCTGATATTTTATTCATCAGTTTTTTGTCTTGTGAAATTCCTTCTTTAAATATTTTGGTATCCTAAATACAATATTTTGTTGCAATTTAACTCGCATTTATTGCTATTTATCATCATACCAGCATTTTTTAATTTGTTTAAAACTTGTTCAGTTTTTTTAATTCCTCTTTACTGCAAGCACCTATGCCTATATTATCTTGATATATGATTATATTTTTTATCCCCTCCAATAGAATTTTTTCAATTGCCTTTTGAAAAATATGACTTGAAGCCTTAACTTCAAATGGAATGCCCATCATAGTAAGCCTATCAGGATATTAATTGTAGTGACTTCTTTAAATGATCTATCAATTTCTATTTGGTTATATGCCGATTCCAGGTTAATCTTGGTAAAGTATTTCATTCCTGCTAATTCATGACTTGCTGTTTCTGTGCTAGGTAAGGAGAATGAATCAGAGCATATCTGATGTGATTCACATCTACTTTGTAAACCCCGCATATTCTCAAATCGCCATTGGGCTTTTGTATCGCAACAATTGGTGAAGCCTAACTACTACCACATTGGGTAACTTTTTCCAATATGCCTTGTTCTACCATTTTCTTTAGTTTTGCAACTACCATGGCTAGAATGAAAATAGATATTTTCAAGATTCAAAATAGATCGGGTGACTATTTTCTTTTAGACGAATACTTGCTTTATATCCTTTTAATAGTCCTATATTAGGTTCTTCTGACTTTATACAGTTTATTAATTTTTGCGGTATCCATTTTTAAAATGTCTATTCTCAGGAGTTCATGATTTTTTGTGCATTCCACAACAGTGATGGCAATAATCTCAAAACGTTTTTTTGTCTCGAAAGTTCCTTCAAAGGAGCCTGTTTTGATAACAGATTCATGAAATTGTTTTAAATTAAGATTACTTTTTCTTAATTTGGGTTTATCCATCTTTTCCCAGAAATTTCTTGGGATCAAAGTAACATTGTTCTTTGTGTCAACTGGCATAGGAAGAGTTATGCCATTCAATTTTACTGTCTCTCTAGTTTTTGCAGGTGTTCTTATCGAATATATATATATATATACATATATATATATATATATATATATATATATATATATATATATATATATATATATATATAGTTCTGTATTTTCAGTATGATGGTTTATATTTTCTACCCTTTCTATTTTCTTTTTGTATTTTCACACAGATTGGAAATGGTCTTTTCTTTTACAGTTTAAACATAATTTTTCTGAGGCTGTTTTTGTTTCTTTCATGTTCGTTGTCACAATATTTGCACTTAATTAGAATTCTAGTGGTGTTGTATGCTTCCACACTGTTTTTAGAATTATTAATTAATCCTAATTGCTGCAAGAATTCTGCACTTGCTTCTAAATTCATATAATTTGCTTTGTAGGCGTTTGTACGTAATTTCATACATGCCTTCCATTAGTCTTAGAAGGATCAATATGTCTTCTATAGATATTTCTCTTGAACCCAGTTTTTCAAATTCACAATATCTTGATGCTTCTCTCAATTTGTGTAAATATTGCATTACGGTTTCATTTGGGTTCCGTCTGTTTTCCAAAGATTTTGTTCTCTTTGCAATAACCATTTTTTTTTTTTTTTGGTTTCATGTTTCTTTTTATAATGGTTGAAATTTCATTATATGTTACAAGTCTTTCAGTATTTTGGGGTTCACCATAATAGATATTTTTTTCATGGCTTCATATAATGCCGAAGCCAAAAATAAATCAGTAATTTCATCCTCCACCCGACCCCCAGAGGCTTTCTTGTCATTCAGTTACTTTACCCTAGCCAACACTGTGAAACATCTAATCCAAGTTTCTTCATGCCCTGGTACCTACTGGCAACACCACATCTTTTTATTAAGTAGAGTAATCTCTGAAATAGACGTTGTCAGGTCCACAGTATTTCATTCACACGGGTAACATTCATCTCAGAAAGCGAATAACTTCTAGACTGCTGCCACTTTGATATTAAGGGCGATGACAAACACATATTAATATTTTAACAAACTTTATTAGAACTCCTGTGGAAGAGTTCCCGCGGGCAGATATAAACAACAAGGGGCATAAGCCTTAATCCTTATTATTATTGTAGTAATACTTACTTACTTACTTATGCAACACACAGATGGTAGCTTGACTGGCATTTGCCGTGGCATATGCTTTTATAGCAGTATCTCATTTATATACCATACTACAAATATAATAAATAAATAGGGTAAATAAACAATCTAATAAATATATCATGCTTATTATTTTTGTTGTGAAATCCATGTTACAACTCAATGTTTATGCATAGTGATATTTTTATCTCTGTATTAAAACAGAAAATGTGGCACAAGGCCAAAATGGGGATTGGGGAAAAGGACGGTCTTCTTCTGTCTTAATATTAAACTTAGCTAGTCACAAACACTGACCCAAACATACAAACAATATTCCTATCACCAAAACAACACAGTCTTACTTACCTTTCTTACTACATCCACCTCAGGGCCTCTATGAAAGTCCTAACTAGTCCCCATATGTACAATTCATTGTAATGTTCATGCATAGTTCTTTTTTCCGGCTAATCGCAGTATTATTTATTGTACGAAAGTACAAATGTGGCACAAGGCCGAAAAAGGGGTAATGGGGAAAAGGACGGTCATCTTCTGTCTTAACTTTCAACTTAGCTAGCCGCAAACACTGACCCAAACATACAAACAATATCCCTTTCACCAAAACAACACATCCATTACATACCATTCTTACTACATCCACCATAATGCCTCATAGACTCTATGAAGTCCTAACTAGTCCCCGTATATACAATACATTGTCTGTGGGGGGGGGGGTATAAAATAACAATCTAAAATCCCCAATGAATATTTACAATGAGTATAACTATATACAAAAAACTAAACAAAAGATTTTGTTAGTAGAACCCCCGCCCCCACCTGCTAATCGGAGTAGTTATATTACCTGAGTATTCTGGCTATGTTAACTGTCTAATCTACATATCACTACAATTTTTTTTTTTTTTTTTACAATTGCCACTACCAAAATTTAACTGTCAAAAATCTCTTTATAAACATCAAATTTTTACAACCTGTCATTCTTCATTTTATTTTTTGAGTATCCAAAAAATCCCCAATATGTTACTCTCTATAATCTGAGTTTCTGGAACTTCTTAAACAAAAAAAAAAAAAAATGAAATTATTTATGACCCAATCTAAGAGAATTGATTCAGTTATATCAGTTCTGTATTGGTAAGCTTTCATGAAAAGAATTGACCATTGCTCGCATTTATGGAACAAAAGAAATTTTAAAAATATATATTATTGTAAAGTTTAAAAATTCCCTAGTGGACTTTAATTTTGCTAAATAATAATAAAAAAAAAATGTGCATTCTCAGTTTTGTGTTTATCGATTATCTCCCTTGTGTTTCGCGCTCTCGCGACTGTTTTTTTTTTCTTTTTTGTTTTTATTATTGTTTTGGTCGTCGATTATATTTTTTTAATTATCATAACCCGTAATATTTTAGTTTAAGATTTTTCTCTTTGTCTTTTTTTCTTTTTTCAAATGTTGTTTTGCAGTAAAAGCAAATCGGACACATGAAGTAGTCTGTGTAAAGTTGTTTTTTTTTATTTGACACTAAAATATTATTGTTAGTTTCACCGTTTTGCTTCCACTGAAAAGGAAAGAGACGAAGGAATATATATAGAAAATGTGAGTAACGCTCTCAGAATTGCCTTGTTTCGTGTTTAAGTAGTTAATATAAATGTTAAAGCTTCTGTTTTCTCCAAATTTGACTTGTGCTTGCTGTTTTTTTGGCCTTTGGTAGCTGCTAGAAGAATCTAGCGGAATTAGCCTGTTTCTTGCAGAGACCTGTCTGCTAGAATAATAATACGGTATATATAGCTATATTGCACTAAAAATTTAGCTCTGGATGATGCCTGATGGAACTGAGCAATTATTTTCGATAACCCACATATAAATAAATTTGTATTTGTTTTTCACGTTAAAAATTAGTGATCTATCGTTTCTCGTCTGCGTAGGAGGACGATTTTCTAATGAAAATTTGTTTTCGGAATAAATCAAGCGGAAAAAAGACGTTCTTTCTCTGAATTTCTTTGTTTATTTAAGTTTATTTTCTAATCACTGAATTATTGAACAAACAGGTGAAAATCTGACGTGAAAATTTTTATATTTATTTATCTTTTTTACATATTTTCTAAGACATTTTAAAAAAAAAATTTTTCTCCTAGAATAAGTTTGAACTTTGCAAAAAATAATATGTAAAATAGCTGAGATACTTTATTTTGGAAATTTAAAAACTAAAATAAATATGCTGTATATTGTAACATTGTTTATTGAATATGAATCATTTGTTAATTTAGGTATTATTTTGTTTTTAGAATTATGGGCATTACCTAAATTAACTGATACGCTCGTAAAAAACAAAAAAGAAATAAAATAAATAAAAATAACTAAAAAAAACCCGGGATAATTTTTAGGGGGGATTTATTAGCATTCATTAGCTCAAAAAATACTGATTTTTTTTTTCTTCATTTTAAGAGGGGATCCTTTTCATATGTAGCTCCACAGAAATTCAATCTAAGGTTTTAAAAATTAATTTTTAAAAAAAGAAAAGAAAAACCTTTCTTGAAGGCTTCTTTTTAGTTTTAGTTTCAAGCTATAAATTTATTTTAATACTACCAATAATAAGCAAAATATTTTTGCTGCATTTCAAAAACTAAATTGACAGAAAAAGTTTTCGCTTTGAAATCATCGCAGATTTTTCGTTAATTTTTTTTTTTTGCCACTGTCATTACAACGTAATTCTCTTTATTAAAAACTCTTTCAAAAATAAAATATAATTTCTGAAACTTTGAGAAATATTAACTGAGTTAAAGTTTAATATGATTTGAAACAATTATTATTTACTTAAGTTTAAAATATCGCAGAAATGCGTTTAACACGGAGGTAGTTGTTTTTTACGGTGTTGGTTGACAGGTGGACGTTTCAGGAATATAACCTCAGCACCTTTTTATATAATTTTTAACTGCCCAGTAATCCTAAAAATTTAAGAAAATATTCTCTGTAATCTAATGTTTTATTAAGTTTTAGGTACTTTGGCTTTAAATTTATTATAGTTAGTTTGATAGTGTCGTGTACGTCCATATCTGCAAAAATCGGCACGTTTTATACACACACCAAAAAAATTCAAAATTCTTTTTAAAATATTGGCAGTCGATGAATTGTAATAAACTTTTTCATTTATAGTCTTAACTTAAAAAACGATACCACTTAACCTAGAGGTACCTCCATGAGATCGCTAAAAAAAGAGCATAGCTAGCATGATGAAAAAGATGCTAAACTTGACGAAAACAAAATTTTATCGTCTAGTTTGTTATTATTAAGAGGAAAGATCAAAGTTTTTTTAATTATTTTAAAAAGATTTTCCTTCTTTTTGGAACATTCTAAATTTTGATAAAAAAAACTTTGTTTCTCTTTGTATCACCGGAACTAGTAAAATAGCATACACAATTTTTAGCACGTTTTTTTTTTTTTTGTATGACATACATTAATTTGGAAAATCTTGCAAAAATAAAAATTGTCGGATGTTAATGAAACTTTTAGAAACTTTTCACAGATGATGAAAATTATTATAAATATGTTTTTATTAGTCATGGCAGAAATTCTTTTTTTATATTTATTACCCCCCCCCCAACTAATTTTATGAAAACGCTAGAAATTCGATCAAATCCAGTTGAGTAATTACAATAGTTAAAAGCACAAGGCTTTGAGGAATGCAAATCATACTTTTTTTTGTTTTTAATTGGTCCCCCCCCCACACACACACACACCTGAAAATCAGCTCTGAATTGTAACATACAAAACTGAATAAAACAAAGATATTTAATTTCAAATGCTTTTATTTGCTTTTATGAATATGGACAATATTTTCTGAAAGCAAAAAATTTTTTCAATGAAAAATGAATTTTTAATACAATTATTTGTTATTTCTTTAATTATAATAGATTTTTACATTAAAGTTGTTAAAATATTATAAAATTAGTTAAAAGCCGCACCCGCTTTTGTAAGTGTCCTTATGAGATAGATCTTTTTTTTAGCGCGTTGTAAATTATATTGTTTTGACTAAATCAGAAGATCCACACCAATTAAGAAATATAATTTTGTGTTTATAATCGGGCTGTAATTATAAAGTACGGAAGACCAACCAGAATACAATTAAGTTGCGTTATTTGAGTTAAGCATTGTTCTCCGCTCTTACGGCCTTTACTTTTGCAAAACACGTGTGAAAGAAGTTAATTTGATTTTTCAATTTCAACTGAGAAGTGTACCTACAAGTATCAGTATCATCTTATGAAATTTATATGATATTATTTTTATATTAATCTCAGTTATGATATTTTTCCATAAATGAAATATCAAAATTAATAATAAAATGAATGGAAATACAAATAACACAGTAAAATGTACATAAAATTATAGTATTTTATGTACACTTCTGATAAAATTTCATAAGGTACCTATAAATTAATTAGATACCTTTCTTATGAAATTTAATCTCACTTTTAACAGTCTTATTTTAATTTCTTTATAATATATTTTCCATAAAGCATCGTAAACTTAAAGGTGATAGCTAAGTACAAAAAAAAAATTAGAGCACTGAAAGTTTTCCTTAAAAATAATGAGGTAAATAATTTGTTCACTTAAATCTAAATAACTTCACTTTTCTCCTTCCATAGAACAAATTATCCTCACATAATCCCTCAATATGTCATTCAACACCTGTCAAGTGATGCGAAAGGTTATGACCTGCTTTGTTTTATTTTCAAACTACATCTTTTTGGCGCAGATGCTAAATTAAGCTTGGATCAAAATATTTTTAAATAAACATTATAATTTCTGATTTTCTTAAAATGAGTTTTGAAAAAATGATAATTGATTTTTAAAACAATTTCAAAATGAGATTTTCATTTTATTTTATAAAATGGAAAAAATGGATGCCATGATTGATTGTCTGTCAATTTTGCTGACTCAAAAAAAAACAAGATTTTTACTGGAAATTTCAGATGTGCTAGGAACAATTAAAAAATGTCAAAAAATACCCCAAAAATACTTTGATCTTTCCTCTTAATAATAACATGAACATTTAGACAATAAAATTTTGTTTTCATCAAGTTTGGCGTCTTTTTCATCATGCTATGCTTTTTTTTAGCGATCTCATGGAGGTACCTAACTTAACCAGTACAATTACTGTGTTAATATACATAAATTTAAAAGATTTAAAACTTTATAAATTATTCTAATTAAAAAAAAAAATGAAAATGATTCTTGAAAAATTCATTATTCATCGAAAAAAGATTTTTTATTAAGACCATGGTGTCCTTAATATATCTTATTCATAAAAGCAATTAAACTTAAATATTATCTTAATTTTAATGCGTTTTTTATTTTACGATTCGGAGGAGATTTTTGGTAAGTGCAGGTCCTGCTATTTTACCCATAGATGGGGGAGATGACAATACAAAACAGATCTTGTACAGAGTTAAGCAATTTAGCATCTATGGAAATCCATAACTATCAACTATGTTTGTCCTTTTGTTTGTTTAGAGCTTTCAGTGTTTTGCAACTTGACACTTTTGCTTCATTATTTTATATGCTTCACAAAAAGCTCACACTATATTCCTTACCTGTAACACATTTTAACAAGAGATAACAAATTTTACCTGCTTATCAAAGAAACACATGATCTTGCTGATGGAATATTAGGCCCTTTTCATAATTCCTGTCATTTTTCTCAATTGCAGCCAGCTTATGGCCATATCACATTGAAACATTGATTCTTGTATGATCACTGAAGTTAAGCAATGTCAAGCCTGATCAGTACCCCAGTGGGTGACTGCTTGGGAATACTAAGTGCTGTAAGATTGGATATGTGGGTGGTATAATCGATAACCATTTGGAATTGGACTTCAGAGATCAATCCCAATCTGGTCTGTTATATTCACTTATGAACAAATACCCTTGGGGAAAGGTATGAATTCACCTTTTCTACCCTCCTCCACCAGCTATGGCTTAATTACTAAAAGTTGTACAGGAGTTGGACAAAATAATTGGAACAGGTGTAAATTCCACTCCTATATTTCAAAGACCTATTATATTAAGAACTTTAACTAAAACTTCGTAATTGCATGTTATATCTATTGTAAATATGTTTATTTATCTAATTTACTGTCTTTGGCTTATTTATTTTTAGAATTTAGTAAAATTTAAGCTAAATGCGTGACCTCTCCGAGTTCGAAAATGGGCAAATTGTTGGCAGGAGCCTTGATCACTAAGGTTGCTAAACTGTTTGGTTTTTCAAGAGCTACCATATCAAGAACTATGATGCAATTTAAGAAACAGGGTAAAACCTCTAGCAAGCATAGCAATTCGGGCCGGACTTGCAAACTTACTGACAGTGCATTGAAATGCAATGTGGTGAAAAATCATCAGACTACTGTGGCCAAAGTGACTGCTGAGTTGAATAATCATCTGAATAGTACAGTTTCTACTAAAACTGTTCGTCGTGAGCTCCATAAGGCTGGATATCATGGAAGAGCCGCCGTAAGGAAACCTCTTCTCTCCACTCGCAACATTCAGATGTGGTTGAAGTGGTGCAGAGATCACAATGCCTGGTCTGCAAACCAATGGAAGCAAGTCATATCCTCAGACGAGTCCAGTTTTTCTCTTTTCCCAACTTCAGGGCAAGTTTATGTGTGGAGGCAGCCCAAAGAAGCTTACAACCCTGACTGCCTTCTTCCAACAGTGAAGCATGATGGTGGATCAGTGATAGTTTTTTTAGCCGCTATATGATGGAAATATCTCCGTCCAATAGTTGCACTGCGTGGTAGAATCAACATCAAAGATTACCTGAACATTTTGGGTGATCATGTTCATCCAATGGCCCAGACTTTATCCCCTGATGGTGACTGCATCTTCCAAGACGATAATGCTCCAATATATACCGCTTGAGTGGTTAAGAATTGGTATGAAGAGCATGAAAGTGAGCTAGAACATATGGAGTGGCCTCCCCAATTTCCAGATATCAATATTATTAAATATTTGTGGTGCATTTTGGAGCGACAAGTTAAGAGTTGCTATCCTCCACCGTCGTGTCTTAAAGAGCTAGAGCAGGTGTTAATGGAAGAATGGCTGAAAATTCCTCTGGATGAAGTCAGGAAGCTGTATGATTCCATTCCTAAATGTATTAAATCTGTTTGTGAGGCTAAAGAAGGACCAACTCCATATTAAATAAATTTTCTTTGAATTTAACAAGTGTTTCAATTATTTTGTCCAACCCCTGTATTAGTCAAAATGATTATTATCGCCCCCAAAATGCTTACAATCTAAAAATATTTTCTAGCTTTAAATAATTTGCGAAGGGTTGATAAGCTATTAAAAACAGATCAATTGCAGACTTTGTTAATCAAATTTGAAATAGTGTTTGTTCAGATAACTTGTTTCCTTAATTGTAATGAACTCATCGAGTACTCACTTTCAATCCTTTGTTCCTTAATTGTAATGAACTCATCGAGTACTCACTTTCAATCCTATTATATATACAGGATCACTTTCTTTTGAGGCAAACCAATCTTTGGTATGTTGGGTGGTGGTCCATTCTGCTTGTACTACCCATCCAATTTGTTTTATATTGTGTAGTTAGGTCACTGTGGCCAGAAGAGACATCCAAAAAGAGTTGTTCTCTTTGGTCTGATCAGTTACAGATTCAATAATTTCACATAAGAATTAAAATAAGAAGAGTCTATTTTCATTTGTTTTTGTTTATTTTTATAATCACCCCCCCCCCCCCCCAAGCAAAGTAATAAAGCCATTAAAATGCAGGGGTGGTGGTTACTGGGTGTTACAGAAAGTGAGGAAAAAAGCATTATTAAGGAGAGAGAAAAATAAAAGAACAGGAATTAAGACAGAAGTTAACGATTGACATTGCATTTAAAATTTTGAAGATCAATGTTTATTGGAAAGCAAGAGGCCAGAAGAGAGTTCCACAAGCAAGAAGTGTGAGAGAAGAAACTGTTAGCATAGAATTCAGGATTACATCTAGCAATTTCAACTGTAAAATGATGAGACCTAGCTGCCAATCTAGTACTATGTTTAAATTCATAAATTTGAGGTACCAAAGAGGGAAGTTCATCTAAATAATTGCCATGGAATTATTTATAGAGAAGGCACAAGGAAGTTACGTTACAGTGATGGGAACTGCATATACGTGTCACACCTTAAATCAATCAGTCTAATGTATCTGTGGTAAAGGATGTTCTCTACTTAATTTGAATATTTTCAATATGCTTAAAAAAGAAAATTAATTATGATTATTTCCTATATTGTAATGTTGGTTATTCTCGTGTAACATCTTGATCTGATCAATATCGACCTCCTATGACCTAACTGTAGAGAAATCACCAACAAACAACTTTTGATGCAGTTGATAATATGAATTGAATAAATGTATTTTTGCATTTCTTTGTTTCATTTTTAGTCTTAAAAATAAAAAAGAATATTTATTTTTAAAATAAGAAAGCAAACTATGTTAAGAATATTTTCCCCACGTCAGTGTTAAAATCAGTAAAAAAAACAAACAATTCATCCGTTTTGACAATTTATCAAAAAAATATATGCTGATAAGACAGCACTCTCATGCTACAATTAAAAACAATCTTTATAAATGCAGTTAACATTAAATATTCCTAATGCTATTTCATAAATTTATTTGATTACTCACTATAACCAGTAGTTTCAAATATTTCTGAATAAAATTGTCTATTGTGATGGTGGTGCTCCTGATAATGTTCTATGGATTTTACGATGACTAAACTGTCTTTTACAATACTCCACTGAACTGACCTCTGACAGGTTCAACTGGAGCCAACATCAGAAATTGCTCATGTAATAATTTATTTTACAAAAGTGTAATACTATCATAACTATTGTTTCAAGTCCCATTCATGATGAACAGATGTTCCCTCAGGGAGAACCCATGCCTTGAGCACTTATTGGGACTTAAACTCAAGATTTCAAGTGGAACTCATACATATGATCCATGATGGAAATGATCGGTTCCCTGTACTGGTCAAGCAAGTACCTCACTCCTACTATCTTCTATAAGAGCAAAATCAGGCTGAAAATGGAGTACTGCTGCCATATATGGGCAGGATCACCACAGGCTTCACTTTTCCTTCTTGATAGTCCAAAAGTGTGTCCACATCCTTGTAGGCAACAAATTATTTTCCACTCTGCAACCCCTTTCTCACAGACGATACACTGCAAGCCTCTCACTGCTCTATCACTGTTTACGCAGTGAGTGTTCAGATGAACTACACTCCACAGTTTCACCAGTCCTAACTTTGACAGCCAAGACCCACTATGCAACACACATTGTAGAAAACCACCCTCGTTCCCTTCATATACCCCTGGTGAGATGTAAGTTCCACTGAAACAGCTTCTTCCCATGAACTGCTGCCTTGTGAAACCAACTCCCAAGGGGTTGCTTCTTCGATCACTACAATCTTAACCTGTTAAAGTCTAGTTTTAACCATTATGTTCTACACATATCTGTATAAACGGTACCTCTTACCCTATAACGCTCTACTTCAAGTAGCCCCACTGTAAAAAACAAAAACAACAATTGTTGGTTCCAATCCCTTTCGAATGACTGCTAAATCCTACAGATGCATGCTGGGATGTCTTTCTAACCAATACAAATTAACCCTTTCTCAGTTTCATCTGCCGTATTTTTGTTCTTCCCTGTCTTGAAGTCAGAATGCTACAATCCCTGTATCCTTTTTGTGTGTGATTGCAATTCTTAGTGTGTGATATGTTTACATTTAAACATGGCTAATTACTCCATAATTATATTTGTAATGTTAAAGGTAAAGATCTCACCTCAAACAATGTTTTTTTTACAATGAATAAACTGTCTTTTACAATACTCCACTGAACTGACCTCTGACAGGTTCAACTGGAGCCAACATCAGAAATTGCTCATGTAATAATTTATTTTACAAAAGTGTAATACTATCATAACTATTGTTTCAAGTCCCATTCATGATGAACAGATGTTCCCTCAGGGAGAACCCATGCCTTGAGCATTTTGTGAAAAAAGTATTATTTTTTCTTTTCTAATTAATTAACAACTATTTTTCTAGAATTGCTAGGTTTGGTTTGTTTGATGACATATCAACTCCTTAGCGGTTATTTAATACCAAAATCTGATGCTTAATTACAGTTATAATTTATTAATTTAGCACAATCTTCAATGTTTTCCAAACGGTTTCATCAGCCTAAATTCACTAACAAATCTTGGGTCAACCTATAATATGGTTTTCAGCCACTTTCCATTAGTGTCGCTCAATGGGATCATCTCCCCAGTATGATATTATCAAGAATTCACCTTCTTGACAAATTGACTATGGTGATATTCAAATCTAGGATCATGGTCTGAAAGCTAATAAGGCTAAAAAATATTTTCTGACTTTAAATAACCTGCAAAGTGTTGATAAGCCATAAAAAATCAATCATTTATGCACTAGACGTACATGAATAAAGACGTTTTTTACATTTTTCTTATTAATTGCACTTTTTCAGTATATTACTGATGGTTTGACTATAAAAAGCAAAACTATTTACTGTTTAATTTAAACATATTGTACATTTTCTCTTACATCTTCTACACCAGGGGTTCCCAACCTTTTTTTTGTGTCATCACCCATCACTGATATACAGAGACAATAAAAAAACCTCCTTTTCTTTCATTCCTCTTCTTCCTTTCCTGTCCGTTCACTCGCCGACACCCGTTTGCAAAGAAAAAAGCTCCTTGCTCATCATCTTTCCAGCTTTTAGGTAACCACCACTCACCCATAATGCATTGGCACTTCCCCATATAAATGTTACTTCCACATTTCTAGGTTTTTGCTTCTGGTGCCAGTAAGTTTTCACTTCTTTTCTCTCATCTTTTTACCACAGCCCACTTTCACATGGAAATATTTCCCACCACCCAGCTGTATTGTAAATATTCAAAAGTATACCAAAATTGTTTGGTAAAAGTTTTTTTTACTGGTTCATAAAGTGATTTTATGATTGTACTAAAGGGAGAAAACAAATAATGCAAACTCATGTGGCTACTGCTGTTACTACCATATTAAAGAAGAAAACAAAAGAAAACTTGACCAATGAAAACTATATATGGAGTTAAGGTTAGCACAAAAAAAAAAAAAAATTTGGTTTATAATTATAAAATTCAAAAGAATATACACTACTAGGAACTAATAAAAATTCAGTGAATATTTTTATTGTTCTTACTGTTTCTTTATCTGATTTATAACCAAAACAATGTTATTTCATCTGAAGAACTATTTGAATGTTAATGACCCTTCTCAAAACTATAGAAAATACCAAAATATTCATTATTTGCAGGGATATTTATATCTTATCTAGGAATGTAACCCGGTTATGGTCTTTAATGCAAAGAACCTGTATAAAAATTAAAAAAAACAGGAGACTAAATGGGAACATTTAACCACCTGTTTTTTTTTTTATACAGTTTCTTTGCATATCTCCTTTGAATATTTTTGTGGGATAGACTATGTTGAAATACCTTCTTAATACTCAAAATCATATATTGTCCACCAAAATTTTCAATCATCCACCCTTTTCTGTTCAGTTGCTTATCCATCCATCCAACAGTTGAAAATGCCCACCAGTGGATGATATCACCCAGGTTGGGAAACCCTGTTCTACACAATTCAGAAAATATTAAATCTGTTAAAATATGAGGTGTCAAAATCAAAAGTTATCTTTCCTATATTTCATTTTTTTTTTTTTTTGCTTTAATTATAAATGATTTCACAAAATTGCACTAATTTTCTTTGTTAAATATTAGAATATAAAAAATAATTCTCAGGTATCTTAAGCAATGTTTTTTCTAATAAAACTTATGCAAGTGTTTAAATTATATTCTATTAAGTTTGAAGAACAGTTGTATTTAAAAATCTATTAATGACTGAACATTGCATATGAGATATGCTGGAGTTAATTAAAAGAGAGTGATTTCTGATAATGTTATTTGTAATGCATGAGTCAACTGTTTTCTTTAATGCTCTTCATTCACAGATATTACAGTGGAGAGAACAATTCATCTGATGGCCACATGTAAAAATATTGTATAAAGAACAGGAGTTTACATTTAAAAACACAAGCAAACATATAAACCATCATTTCATAGACTATATGATTCTGCATTTGAATGAAGTTAAAAGTTGCAAAAATATATTCCCACTTACATTGAACAGAAACTGTAAACTTATCAAGTGGGTGGGTTAGTATTTTCACAAAGTTCAGTTGACACAATAATTATGGAAACACATTCTGGAGCAAAACCAGCTTGTAAAATATGTGGTTCATCTTTTTCTGTGAAGTCAGAAGGAAAAGCACACATGCAAACATCTACTGGAGACAAATTGTACACGTGTGATGGGTGTAGATTTTTACAGAGTAAAAATTTAAGAAGACGCATTCAACTGCACACTGAAGTGAAACCCTATTGTTGTCAAGTGTGTGGATCAGCATTTTCACAGAGTTCCACTTTAACAACTCACATGCGAACACACACTGGAGAGAAGCCATATTCCTGTCAAATGTGTGGATCAGCATTTTCACAGAGTTACAGCTTAAAAATACACATGCGAACACACACAGGAGAGAAACCATTTCTTTGTAAAGTGTGTGGATCTTCATTTTCACAGAGTTCCAGCTTAAAAATACACATGCAATTACACTCAAGAGAAAATCCCTACATTTGTGAAGTATGTGGATCAGTATTTTCACAGAGTACAAATTTGCAAAGACATATGCGAATACATACGGATGGGAAACCATACTGTTGCCAAGTGTGTGGTTCAGCATTTTCACAGAGCTCCAGTTTAACAACACATATGCGAACGCACACTGGAGAGAAACCATACACTTGTCAAATGTGTGGATCAGCATTTTCAGAGAGTTGCAGTTTAACAACTCACATGCGAACACACACTGGAGAGAAACCATATCCTTGTCAAATGTGTGGATCAGCATTTTCACAGAGTTACAGTTTAAAAATACACATGCGAACACATACTGGTGAGAAACCATACTCATGTAAACTATGTGGATCAGTATTTTCACAGAGTTTCAGTTTAAAAATACACATGCGAACACATACTGGTGAAAATCCCTACATTTGTGAAATATGTGGATCAACATTTTCACAGAATTCACTTTTAAAAGTACACATGCAAACACACACTGGAGAGAAACCCTACATTTGTCAAGTGTGTGGATCAGCATTTTCAGAAAAGTCCAGTTTAACAAAACACATCCGAACACATACAGGAGAGAAGCCATATTGTTGTCACATGTGTGGGCGAACATTTTCAGAGAATTCCAGTTTAACAAAACACATGCGAATACATACTGGTGAGAAACCCTACTCATGTCATGTGTGTGACTCTGTATTTTCAGAGAGTTCTAGCTTAACAAGACATATGCAAACTCATACTGGAATGAAACCATTTTCTTGTAATTTATGTGGATCAGCATTTTCATCAAATTCATACTTAAAAGCACATATAAAAACACATAATTAACAGAAATTTAATAGTGTGTATTGGTATTTTTTACATGATTCAAATTTTAAAAAGCACTTGCAAAATGCAGACAATCCTGGTTTTCAAAAATAATTTTTCTGGATCAGTATTTTCAAAGTTGATGTTTAAAAGATCTCATTCAAACATATGCTGAAGAGAAGACGTGTGTGTGTGTGTGTGTAGATTATTCTTTAGAAATATCTGTTTTTGAAAGAAAATTGGGAATAATTGGACCTTTGTGCTCCACCACCCCCCAGAAAAAAACAGTGTCAAAAGAATATTTTTCCCTTGACACCATTATTGTTTTAACTACATTCGCTGCTCAGCAATGTTTATTGATTTAAAAAGCAATGATTAGAATTGTAACAAAACTTAAACATATGATGAAAGTGAATTTATACATTTTCTTTGTTTTTGAGAATTTACAACAAAAATAATAAATACCAATCATTAGATTGTTTATTTACACTATTGGAACAGTTTATTTGTTTATTCTATTTATTAGAATGATTGGCAAAACATCACCTAATTGCCAACTGACTCAAACTTTATAAAATGGTAAATAAGGATTTCTTCATAGTTGGGTCATATATGTTGATAATTTTGTAAATGTTTATAAATTTATGAATAAAAAATTGTTTTTATAAATATAATTTTATCTTGTAAACAATTTAATAATGATTTTCAAATTCTCAAGAATCTATTACAATTCTAATCATCACTTTCTAAAACAATAAACATTGTCAAAGAGTGCAGGTAGTTAAAATAACTGTCAATGGAAAAACTGTCCTTTTGATACTGTTTTTTTTTTTTGCTGAAAATGATGTATCATTTTAGAAATAAACATTTTTGTGAATATGTGGATCAACTTTGAAATCAAATATGGTTGTTTATTTTCATGCAAAACTAAAAATAGGAAATCTATGTGAAGAGAAATGTTCAATACTTTATCATTTGTGAATTTGTTATGGTAATTCTTTTAATTAGTTTCTATTGATTTTTGTTGCTTTTGATTTCACATTTTTGATCCATCCATTCTTTGGCAATAAAGCAAATTTGATTGGATTCAGAACAAAAAAGGTGTGGGTTACAAGTTCAAGTTTCAGCCACAGCTTCTTTGTTCCAGATTCCAGTGATCAAAAAGTTGATTAACTAAAAAACATTAAGTAATTTATTTTTAGCACTTTCTTATTTTCAAAAGCCATTCTTTTTATAATAAAGGATTGGAATAGATTATTAAACCAAAAACTTAAAATATTCAAAGCTATAAATGAATAAGTTAAGATATTCATTATAAAAATATTCTAGTTACATTAAGAAATGGCTTTTGATAATAGGAAAATTATTTTTAATTGTGCGATGTACACTTGTAAAACAGCGTCTGTTTAATAAGTGAAATCATAATAAGGCTTAAAGTACAGACAAAAATCTCAGTTGGGGATTATCTTTTAAATGTTATTTTTACATACACCGAATGTAATTTTTGGAAGGCATATGTGAATCTAGTCCATTGGACTTTAAGCTAATTAGATTGGTTTTCTTTTAACCTGACATTAACATTTTGAGTATTTCTCTCTTGAGCTTAGACTAAAATTGGGCCAGTCAGTTTCCATGTCCTTTAACTGTGATGGTTAATCTCCTGTCATCTTTGACATATTAGGGTCCAACAAATTAGCTCCTGAATGGCCAAACTACACAGCATATATAATTTGATTATTGGGGTTAAGGTTTGTGCAGAATCAATCACACTTTTTTTAGATAATTGAATACAGAGAATTGGTGCACATAGTGTGCAACAATGTCCTAAAACAGCCCTTCTCACATTTTGAATTCAGAATTATCTTAGACTGGTTGCCAACCATGGCTAAAGGGAACAGTCTGTCCTGCTGTTTAATTCATAGTGAAAGGGAGAAGATATGGATTCATACCTTTTTTTAAGGGTATTTGCACATGAATAAATATAATGCACTCCACTGGAATTTGAACTCAGCTCTCCAATTTCCCATTTGAAGACACTCTCCATTACATCACCTGCACATCCATACTCACAATTGGATTATTTTCTGCTTAGTAATTCAAAATTTGGTCTGATGATATCTGCTCAATAAGTGTTAGTTTATTAGTTTAATATCGGAATTGATGATTAATAAGATAGAATCATTTTATTTCAGTAATTATAAATGCTTTACTATAATGACATTTTGGAAAGTATTTGAACCTACCTACTAGTACATAGCTGAAGACCTTTTGGTATTGTTTTTTCGTAACCCTTGACATGGATCCTTTTCTCTCCCCAGCTATGGGTTAAGGCATGTATCACTAAAAACATCTAAAACTGAATTCTTTCAACCTAAAACTATTTTCTGGCTTTAAATAACCTGCAAAGGGTTGATAAGCCATAGAAAACAAATTAATTGATCGATCGATCAATTAATGAAATACTGGTTAGTTCCACGGGCATGTCTTTTAGATTTACTTACATTCTCTGGGATATAAATGTATAATCCAGATTGGCCACAAATTGAGGGATCAGTTTATATATTAACCGTAATATAAAATTGATCCCCCACTTTATATCCGCATTATAATTTCTTGATTTTTATTAGGTATGACTTCCTATTCCCCCAGTTATGGGTTAATTAGTAAGACTTGTATCACTAAATCATAATTATCTCAAAAGAAATATTGTCTGGCTTTAAATAACCTGCAAAAGTTTGATAAACTGTAGAAAATGAATAAAAAAACAACAATCTTCTCTGTGAAATCATTTCAAAATCTTCAGACTCAATAACTTCAATTTATGAGCAGCAGTTCTCAATTCATGTCCCAAATATTTGATTGGATTTTGTTTTTTAATCAATTCACCTCAAGCAAGACAATATTTCTATTAAGATGCGAAAGAGAATGAGAAAACTTCAGAAAGAGCCAGGAACTCAATCCTAAACAACATCAGTTACTTAAGAAAACCATTTCATCATCTTGACTCTATCCTATTTTGATAATTTTAAAACCATGTTTTTGGGTTGCTATTGTGTTGGAAGATTATTCACCTTCTAAGTTGATTAGAGGTAAATGATTTTTCAAAAGAATGCACTGATATTTTAGGGAATCATTTCCCCCTTAATGCTGCTGAGTTTCCTGGTATCTGTTGTATTAACCTCCTAAGATGATGTGTCCACTACCGTTTCTTCCTCATTCATTTTGTTGGTAATCCATTGCTACTAAAAAAGAGAAAAATCCCAACCCCCAAAACATTTAGCAACAAAAAAATTCAGAATAATGAATGCAAATCTAAAGGAAAAATATATTGAAAGTTATTTGGTAGAATTTGAAAATTATTTTAAAATAATTATTAAGAGAAATATTCATAAGATGGGAATTTGGCTAGAAAGAGAGAAGTGTTTAATGTCTCCTGCCATTACCTCATAAATAATTGACTATTCTGTTTTGACTGCACAGAAAAATAAGACATACGGATAAAAGAAAGAAGGCAAGATAGAAGTGTTTAATCGCTCTTTCAGTGAAATGGAAAAAGTTGTCAATTTCAAATCTTTTCATTTGTACCCACTTCTTAAAGTAATGACCAGCATTCATATTTATAATTGTTATTGCAATATTTTGTTACAGTTAAGTTCAAATATTTAATGATGCAATAGGGAAATTTCTATGGATATTTTATCATCATAGAACTCACTATAGCTTATTCAATTATTAACTGAACGATTAAGATTCATCAGAAAATTAAAATAGGAAAACTGAAATTTTCACAGGTCTTCCTAGTTATTTATTGAAATGCTGAATTCTTCACTAGTTGGTTCAGTGTTTTTGCAAATTGTCAAGACTTTTTGTTCCAGCATTTTTACAATCTGTGTGGGATCCTTTACACTTGATTTTGAACGGACATATATGTTGATGGTGGTGTGTGGATGCATTTTGCCACTTGAAAAGAGAAAAATCCAGACTCTCAAAACATTCAGCAACAAGAAAATTTTTTTAAAAAAGAATGGAAATCTAAAGGAAAAATATATTGAAAATTATTTGGGAGAATTTATGAGGATATTTCCTCAAATTTCCTTTGATTTTTAAATAACTTAAAAGTATTTTTTAAATAATGGTTTTGCCCATGTGATGTTAATTTTTTTTATTATTTTCTATGTTACTTTTTTTTCTCCAAAGGTAACATTGTTATGTCTTAAACAGGGCTGGCTCAAGGTACTGGCAATTCAGGCAGTCACCCAGGGTGCCATCATGCCGCCATGTCATGTGTTTGGGATCTTCCGAAACTAAAGCTTATAAAAACATGCAGTTATCCATGGCTCAAAACGGATTAAATTCTTTGGCTATTTTGTCAATAGAAAATGATCTTGTAAAGGAGATAGGCATATAAAGTGCCACAAAAAGATTTGCTGATCCAAAGGCAAGAGAAAATGTTTTAGGTAGGATAAGGAATGCTTTCTTTAGCTTGTATTAAGTTGTATATTTTAACTAGCAGTATAACCCGTCTTTGACTGGGTCTTTCATTACTGGGAATTTTTGCCATTCAGTTGGAGCAGTTTAAGTTTAAAGTCAGCCCACCCAAAAATCAATATTAGTAACAACAATTGTGTGCAACTGAGGCACATCCCCAAATGGGGGTGGGGGTAACAATTTGAATGGGGTGTGTGGCCCTGAAAAGGGCCGTTTTTGTGTTCTCAATCTTGTTTCAGCCTCATGTGCAGCAGCAGTTGAAGAGGCATTTTTCTCAGCCATTAAGTCTTTTGATCATCGTTTTCAGCTTCGTGCACAGAAGCATTCAGATGAAAACTGTGGAAACGCATAAACAACATCTGCTCGCACACATACACACACACACATTTTGAGAATTATAGATATAGATGATATTATTGTAATAATTCAAACTATTTTTATTAAAGTTCTTATGAAAGATATATATCCAAGAACAGATAGAAAATAGTAAAATGTTGCTGAGAGTTGTAATGGACAGGAAGTAGTGGAGAGCAATTGTCACCAATAACTTGAACTCAAAACCGGCACTGAAGAACTATCAAACAAAAAAATTTATATAGATAATATTATTGTAATAATTTAAACTATTTTTAAATTTAATCAAAATCAGATGAAAACTGTGGAAACGCGTAAACAACATCTGATCACACACATACACACACACATTTTGAGAATTATAGATATAGATAGGCTTGTTGTTCTATATTTTCAGTTTTTCTCCTTGTGAAAGTTTAAAAAAATTATACTTGTAAGGACACTGAAGTTCAGCTTGCCTTGGGTGCCAACAACCCTAGGTCCATCACTGGTCTTAAAAGTTTTGTTTCATATGACCAAATAACTGCATTCCAGTGACAATTGAACTGGCCCAGAAATTATTTATTGAAAGCTGAATTCATTAGTAATGTCTTTATTCATGCAACCTGTTTAAGAAATCCTTGTTAGTTCAATGTTTTACAAACTGTCAAGACCATATTTCTGTTCCAGCAGTCTTAGAAGCTGTGTGGATATCCTTTACACTTTATTTCAAATTGACTAAACTTTTCTTGGATATTATAATAGTGTAGCAGTAGGGCAGGTTGACTCTTTTCTTTTTTTTTTAGAAAATCGACATTTTACTCAGTTCAAAAGCTGGTGTTGAATGTGGTAAGTACTGATACCAAAATATAGATTCATAGCTTTTAGCAATTTTTGATCATTTAGTTTTAAAGATAGTCTGAAAATATGCACAGAAATACCGAATTTCAGCAGGTTTTTGCTTACAAACTATTTCAAGAATAAATGAAATAAATTTGTTATCTGTTATATTAGATACATTGAATAGAAAATATATTCAAACCAGAATTTTAATTATGAATTGCCACAAGCACAATATTTGTTTTTTTTAATTGTATTTGATAAGTAAAAACTATAATAAAAAAGTTTAAAAGATTACAAAAAAGCTACTCAATGGATAAGATTTGTTAGGTCATAATTAATAAAAACAAAAAATTCGATAAATGTGTATCAGTCAGTTACATGCCATGTGTGATATACACGCTTAGGCAATCATGTATCTTTCGATACATGACTGACGAGGCAGATTTTTTCCGCAGTAAGTTGCCATTTTTGCTGTACAGCAGTTGCCATCCAAGGCTATAGAACTCAGTCTGTCCTGCTATTTACCCATAGCTAGAGGAGAAGAAGAAAATTCATACCTTTCCCCAAGGGTATTAGCACATAAGTGAATGTAATGGATTTGAGTGGAATTCGAACTCGGCTAATTCCTCAATTCAAGCTGTATCCATTACTTCACCATGCCTCCACTGTGTATATAGCACCATAATACACCGGGGCACAAATTATAAGACAAAATTTGCATTGTTTATTAAAAACCACATGGAAAATACTGTACTGTATAATATATTACATCATCATATAGCTAAATTGTTCAGTATAATTTCCCTTTGAACTAAATGAAAATATTATTTGATGGCACAATGATTTAGTAATAAAGTGTATGTGTCATGCATCTTGTCCATATACAATTTGTAAAGCTTCAGTAAATTATAAATTTTTATAAGGCTTTCACTGATCACTGGAATGAAATTGCAACACTATGATTTTGAGCCCAAACTTAAAAATCAGAAATCATGGGAAAATATCACCATGAAAAATGTAATTATATGCACTATATACAATGCAGATAATGTAACATAATTTAGAAAAGGCCAATATTTTAAACTAAACAAATAAGATCACCCCCAACAAAAAAAAAAAATCTAAATATAATCTTGAATGTGATCTTCAAGCCAGGAAGAATATGCTCAAGCATGAAACAGACTGCCACCACTCAGTGTTGATCTTGGTGTCCACTTATATTTCCACACACCCTATCTCTGGTATTGAGTACTTTTATCCATACATATAGCATACCTTAAAACTATATTTTTATCATATATATATATATATATATATGTATATATATGCATGTTTCATTAAATAATATAGACAAGTTTTCTCTATTTATTTTATATAAATTCTTTTCATATCGTCTGAAAAAGAATTTCACGGCACTTGATACATTTGAATGATAACTCTAACATTTTTAGGCATTTAAAACAACATGCCTGGCTGCATACACAATTCCGGAAAATCCTCGTTGAAAACACAACTATACTTAAGCATGAAAACGAACAAAAACTAAAAATTCTTGAAGCTATATACATAAAACAGTTGAAATCTAAACTGAACAAAATAAACTATGAAATCTCCACAAATATTCTTAGATGCCTATAATTTATAACAGAAGCCATTGGTTTATACCAACAGCTTCCCATACTTAATACTTCTTGTTTTCTCTCTCGCGTGGTCATGTGTGATGTCATGAGGTGTGGTGTGATTTTCGCTTCCAGCAAAAAGCAAACAAATCAATCAAAATCAAATTGCTTAGTATTTTTAAAAATGTTACACAACCATCCAAAAAGTAATGAATCGCAGAACTGTGGAAGAAAAATTTGGTAAAAAACATGAAAATGCCCCACAAATTAATAAATTCTCCCCCCAAAAAAGGCAATGAGTTTATGTCTAGAGCAGTTATGTACTCTTCAGTAATATGTTTTCTGTATGGGTCTGATGCCTTCATTGCAGACAAATCAATGGTTGTGTGTGGTTGCACATTGCCATTTGAAAAGAGTAAAATCCAGACAGCCAAAATATTCAGCAACAAGAAATTTTAGAAGAAAATACAAATCTCGAGCAAGAATATATTGAAAGTTATTTACTAGAATTTGTGATGAGACTATATCCTCAAATTACCTCCTTTGATCTTCAAATACCTTAAAAAATATTTTTAAATACTGGCTTTGCCCAATGATCTGAAAATAACTATGCAGTTACTAAACTCATAGGTTTGTTTGGAGACCTCCACTTTTGCGAAAGAAATATTTCATTCAACCTTTGTCCGGTCAATGAAATCATTACATGGGAGACATAGTTGTCATATGATTAGTCAAAATTTAATCTACATGATTTATTACATCAATAAATATTATCCTGAACAGTAGTACTAAGTATTAAAAACAGGTATATTGAAGAATTATAAAAATACTGATAAAGAACATTATGAAATTAATGTAAATTGGAAGCCACAGAATCATGAGTTAACATCAATACCATTTTGAATTTTTTTACTGTATCAGATACTCCTGGGTACAACATTAACCTATATCCAGCAGCAAGGCTTCTGATCAGGAGATTGGAGGGTTTGAGGAGCATGGAACCACCTCTTAATTGCTGTTGTTCCCAGGTCCACCCTGACCTGAGGTGGTACCACCTGTTAGGTTCCCAGCTATGGGTAAATAGTGAACCCCCAAACAAGGCCAAAAGACTATTAAAGTATAAAAATACCAGCAATACATTTTTATATAAACAAAATTAGCAACTACATATTTTTTAGTAAAATTACCAACAATATATTTTATCTGTAGTTGAAGGCATATGATAGCATTCAAAATATATTTAACTGAAGCCATAAAATTCTGTACAAATATTTAGATTTCAGCATAGAGGTGTTGATATGCTGCTAAACAAAATCAACCAACCAACAACTATCTTGGAAATGAGACTTTTCTAATATTTGTCACTGACTTCTCTTTGGAGAAGAACTTAGTTTCATATTCCATACTTCTTTAATTATCTGGACCTTAATTATCCAAACATCAAATGAAGAGAAAAATTGAAGTTATTTGAACATTGGTCAATTACACTATTTACATTATTTGGACTATTCTCCTCATTTTTGTCGCCATATTTATTACAATGTTTCAGCCGTTGTATGCTCCGGCCTTCTTCAGGTGGTTGGAATGTCGAACTGAACCCTTTATTTTGCTCACTGGGTTAGACTTCTAGTTCCACGTGCCATGTTTATTGGGTGCCAGTTATCAGTTACCTCCTGTTAATTGCAATATGAGCACTGGTAAAAAAATGGTTGTTGAAGACATTAGGTTTATAATATCCAGAAATTCAAACACAGATGTCCTCAAGAACACATGGCACAGTGGATAAAGGTGTTGGCTAGATCCAGTGACAGGACCCAAAGATTGTGAGTTCAATACCTAGTTAAGGGGAATTAACAGGAAATAACTGATAACTGACATCCATTAAACATGGCATGTGGAACTAGAACAGTCTACCCCAGTGAGCGAAATAAAGGTTTCAGTTCGACATTCCAACCACCTGAAGAAGGCCTGAGTGTACGACAACTGAAACGTTGTTATAAATATGGCGAGTAATGTAAATACTGTGCATAATACTGTCGGAGTTAGCTCCTCCTCATTTCTTTAATCCTTCAACAGGAGTCTCTCTCCCCTAGCTATAAATACTGGCTGACCCTTCTCTCTCTCTCTTTTCCGACTTAGGCCTCGGGCCGCTACCTCGCGCGGAGACAAGGTAAAATCTTTCTTTTTCCACTTAGGCCAATATATGACCTCTCACAGATACAGCGTTTCGGCAAATTCTGGGAACGCGCTAAGAACAATACACGTACGTACGAACACTACAACACACACACATAATTTCTCCATACAAACTCTATGTAACAGTCCATGTCTTTGTTTAACTTGTTTTGTTATTAATATATATTTGTTTACCCATATATATTGGTCTTGTTTGTTTTCTTTGTCTTCTTTGGACTTAATTAAAGTCCGACATTCTCATGTAGCTGGACCTGCCAGCAGGAAAGTTTAACCTTCTGATATCTCTTCACATCTTCACCCTGCACTGTCCGCTACAATACCTCATCTCAGAAATATAAACAGATATTGGTCAATTAAACAAAGAAAAAAACATTCTAAATATTTCATCTCAGACAAACATTTTGAGAATTAATAAACCATAATGCTTGATAAAAATTGACAAATGTTCAAAGTTGGTTGCATTTTCAACCAGAACCTACACTTACAGATAAATCAACTTTAAACCAGTTTCAGGAGTTAGCAGAAGAGAAATGTGAGGGCAGCCAAAAACAAACAAAAATAATTTTATCCAGTTATTTTATTTTTTTACTCATTTCACCTGCAAGGCAATACAGCCACGCAAGATGCAAGATGCAAGGAGTTACTGAGTGTTAGAGAATATGAAACAAAAAACCCACTATTAAGGAGAGAGATTAATGAAAGAATGAGAATTAAGAAGATAGAAGTTAACAATATTGACATTTATATTCAAAAACTTAAATGCAAAGTTGACTAAGAAGCAAGGAGTCAGAAGAGAGTCCCACAAGTGAGAAATGTGATAGAAGAAACTGTTAGCATAGATAGTTCGATGATTCCAAATCCTCTAACTATTTATGAAGCGAGTAGACGTAAAAACCATAGCTTCCAAACAGAGTCCTCTAACCATTTATGAAGTGGGCAGACGGAGAAAGACGTAGCTTCCGAACAACCAGAATTTACGAAGCTGAACACCATCTCCACAAGCAAGATTCATGGCAGACCAGACCAAGTAAAAGATAAACTTATAAACACATTCTTTCGTAAATATTACTCTGTAACTGACACATTAAATGTATCAATATTTAGTAATCTCTCATTCTGTACCAATATACGTGTATATGTACATAAATTTGTGGTTTTGTGAAGCTTAAACAATTTGTAGTATTTTTACCCCTGTCTTTTTTAAACCAAATGATTGGTCTTACAATTCCCATATCTTGTATGTATGTACAGTGTAATCCGGATATAAGAGAAACCCGGATATAAGAGAGATTTTATTTGGTCCCAAATTAGAGCCTGTGTTAATCTAAACAAAATCGACCAAACCCGGATATAAGAGAAACCCGGATATAAGATACTTCTTATCCGGTCCCGACAACTCTCTTATATCCGGGTTACACTGTATATATACTCGTGAAATACAGCTTAAATGATACTTAATATCCTAACCAATTTATGAGCATATTCTACATTGAATTCCTGCCCTGCCAAATGCAGTGTTAAATTCAATTAAAATTAGTCAAGGCGTTCTTTATCGAGGGCCATTTTTACAGCATTTTTAATAGGAAATTCAGTATATGTGAGTGCAGTGCTAAATTTAATTGAGATCAGACAAGAGGTTCTTTAGCTAGAACCGTTTTTCTATTTTCATGGCATTTATTATAGGAAATTCAGTATTTGTTTTTGATACACATTTGTCAGTTAGCTCCTCCTCAGTTCTTTATCCCTTCAACAGGGGTATCTCACCCCTGGCTATACATACTGGCTGACCCTTCCCTCTCTCTCTCTTTTTTCGACTTAGGCCTTAGCCGCCACCTCGTGCGGAGGTGTTGTAAAATCGCCCTTTTCAACCCACTCCAATATGTGAACTCTCACAGATACATCATTTCCCAAATTCTGGGAACACGCTAAGAACAATACACATACGTACGAACACTCACAACACACACACACACATAATTTCTCCATACAAACACTATGTAATTGTTCATATCTTTGTGTAACTTGTTATTAATATATATTTGTTTACCCATATATATTGGTCTTGTTTGTTTTCTTTGTCTTCTTGGACTTAATTAAAGTCCAACATTCTCATGTAGCTGGACCGGCTAGCAGGAAATTTTAACCTTCTGATATCTCTTCACATCTTCACCCCAGCGGTCCGCTACACATTATATCAATCTGTGTATATAAACAAACACTTGCATATTATATTCCAAGAATTATGTCTGGGAAAAATAAACATTCATTATACATTATAACAACATTATTAAATAAATTTGAATGTGCTTAACATAACCTATATTTATTCAATTCACTACATTAGTACTGTTTTTTTATAAACAACTTGAAAGGTGTCACATGATTTCATGGTAAATTAATAAATAGTTGCACACTGATTTGCTGCCATTACTTATTTTGAAATAAATGTAAGGAAGAAACAAGTATGTATAATAAAAAATATTCTTATTATTTTAAAAAAGACGTTTGTTTTAAGCTATTACTTTACATTTTTACACACTGTGTTAGCTATGAAGTCCAGTGGAACAAGAAACTTTATTTTATACATCTTTAGCATTAATTATTAATTTCTCTTCTGATGTAAAAAAAAAAAAAAAAAAAAGAAGTAAAACTTACACTACAGTTCAAAAGTTTGAATCAACTCTAAGAATTAGTATGGAATGAACTTTGACAAAAGTGAAAAAAAAAAAGAAGTGCTCTTAGAGTCATTCAAAAAAGAATGGAATCAGTTATCAAACTTATACTTTCAGAAACTTTTGCAATGAATGCCAAAAGTTTGTGCTGCAGTAATCAAGACTAAAGGAGGATATTTAGATAAGAGCAAAATTTAATCATAAGATGCTTTTTTTCTTTTTGTCATGAAATTTCGAAAAAAAAAAATCATGTCATACTATGTATAATTTCCTCTTATTTAAAGTAGAAAACTTTGGGGGCCAATTTAAAAAAATTACCAAGAGTAACATTAAACTTTTGAACTGTAGTGTATATATATATATATATATATATATATATATATATTGATATCATAAAATAATTTATTTTCATAATTTAAATCATGATATATTTGCATTAAGGCGTTTTGGGGTAAAAAAAATTGTACTGATTATTAACTAATAATCAATTAAAAATATACTTATTATTTTGAAAAAGACTACACCTGTTTTAAGCTATCAACCAACCAAGAAAGTGAAAAGTCCTCACTAACAAAAATGTCTCCCAACAGGAAATGAACCTATCAAGGAACTCCCTCCTTTAGCCAACAAATACCTTATTCCTTAGACCATGGAATATCATGATAAGGCAAGGGTCACTTATGCACATCCCTCACAGACCTTTTAAAATTTATATCTACTTATTTTATTTTCATACCCAAAGGAAATCTGAGTTTATTTATTATTACTATAAACATTAATTTTGGGGGTACATGTGTTGTATCTTGTCTGCACTGACACATTTAAAAAAAACAACTGGTAGGAAAAGCTTAACCAGTGATTGCGGTAAAACTGATTGAGTATATAAAAAGCCTCAAAGCTTGAAAAGAATGACTCTGCAGCCCATGCAGTGGGGGTTATTATCACCTCTCAGTTGCCTCTCAGTCTTTGGGCAGAGTGCAACTCATTTGTGGCTGTGCAGACGGAGACGCAGCTGGGGAAAATATAACTGTGTGGTGCCTGGTCCAGGGAACAACTGCCTGAAGCTGCATCTTCCTCATTGCGCTAGAGTGTAATGATCAGTAGTCATGCCAATGCAATCAACGGTTACAGAGGCTAGACAATTTTTGTCCTTGTCTTGAATGTACGTGCTTGGTTTCTCCCCCCCTCCGTTAAACCTGACCTTGTGTTACATCTTGTGTTACATCGTGGGGAGACTGGGGTAAATAATGACTCCATAGCCCAGATGACTAGGATCAAAGTTTAGTATCTGTGCCATCAGCAGCAGCAGTCCCAGCCAGCCATCAGCTGCAGCTCCAGCTTGGTACTGGCCACCACTCCAGCCAGCCATCTCCACCAGCAGCAATGATAAACTGTTCTTTCCAGTACAACAATTTCCACCTGCTACAAAATTCTCCTTTTCAGGACTATGTCCTTCTCACTCTCTACATGAACATGCAGAGATATTTTGGCTTTGTGAACTGTAACCTTATTTTTGTCTATGTATTTTCTTTAACGAAAATAAACTTGGCAATATATTCTTCTACTCAAGTCTTCCTCTTGGTTGTTGTTGTCTTCCATCATTCAGTATCTGTTTGTGGGCCAAGATACTACTTGCAACATGTCTTTGAGTTGGGGCTTACGGCCATATCAGGTTAAAACACTAGTCTGGTCATTAACTAGATGAGTGACCACTTGTGGATATGGATGCATGGTTGGTGTAATAATGGATAATGGCTCCGAGTTAGAAATCGGAGAGCCAAGTTCCAATTCCAGTCACGTTCATTATACTCACTTCTGTGCAAATGCCACTGGACAAGGTATGAATCCATCTCTGCCCCCGTCAGTTATAGGTTAGTTAGGAGAAATCTTTTGATATTAAGGATTTCTTGATTTTTAGGCTGGCTGACTTTAATGTCAACTGAAACATGTGTACCCTCTAAAATAAACTTTATAGTATTAAGAAATAATACAAAGAAGAATCTTCAATGCTATTGGTCCTGATCTGGCATCTCAGCTTCAGCCACTTTCCCACCACCAAAACATAGCTTCCATTTTCATGGTAATTCTTCTGATGAGCTTTCCTCTTTGGTACTTTAAATTTATGAATTTAAGTACAGTACTAGATTAGCAATAAAGTCTCTTCAGTTTACAGTTGAAATGGCTAGATGAAACCGTAAATTCTATGCTAATGTAGTGGACCCGTCGGTGTGGTGTGAATGGAAGAAGAGAAGAGAAGATGAGTTATCTCTAGGTTATGGCTTCCGCTGGCCGGTCCAGCTACATAAGAATGTTGGACTTTAATGGAGTCCAAAGAAAGCAAAAGAAAACAAACAAGACCGATATATATGTACAAAACAAATATATATTAATACGTGAATTACAAATAGATTAAAACACGAGTTACAATACATTGAAGACATGAATAAAATGTTACGGTGTCTGTATGGAAAGTTGTGTATGTGTGTGTTGTTTTTAGTTGAATGTCCGTACGGGTGAATTTTGTTTTAGCGTGTTCCCAGAATATGGGAAACGTTGGTTGTGTATAAGAGTTCATATATTGGAAATTTTTAGAGAAAGTTTTTTGTACCTCGCTCCACGTGCGAGGTTTCGGCCCGTGGCCAAAATCGACATAGTTGCTCACACGTGCGCATAAGCAGTGTAAAAGAGAGAGAGTTTTTTGTACCTCGCCCCACGTGCGAGGTTGGTGGCCCCAGGAGAGACAGTTTGGCCGCACGTGTGCGAAGCCGTGGAAAGAGAAAGAGGCGAAAGGTCAGCCCGTATTTATACTCCCAGGAGAGAGAGAGACCCCTGGTGATGGGTTAAGGAAATGAAGGGGAGCTAACTGCGACACTAACAGTTTCTTCTCTTACACTTCTCACTTGTGGAATTTATGGAGGATAGGGATATTAGTAATATTAGAAATTCGGTCAGTATAATTAATTCTATTGTTTTGCTCAGCCCCAAGCAAGGCAGAAATTTCATTAGCAGATGATCACTTAACTACTTCTTCACGTGTCATGTATGGCTAGTTTTTCTAGGGGTAGCATTCTTTTGCTCCATACTCTCCCACAGTCTGTTCTGCTGCTAGCACAGAGGAGTCAGGTTTATATCCTTTTGACCAAGCTCCAAGTTTCTGGCATGAACATTGATTTCGCCTAACATCAAAAGTCTTTGTATCAGTTTTTGATTGGACAAAATTATTTTACTTTCCTGTATTCCTTTCTTTTTCATTTTTTTTAAACGGAAGTTATACATAGAGCCTCCCTGGTTTTTAGTATTTTTCAGTGCTCTGATCCTACAAACTTTTCAGCCAGGTTCATCCAGATTTCAGTTTATTAAACTTGATATAATTAATAAATGTAAACGCATTAAGGTGCTACCCACCAAAAAATAAGACAAAGATATTCTTTAAATACTAAAAACTTAAAATAACTTTCATTTTTATTACTGAAGGAAGTATTCGTTATTCATGTATAGAAGAATCTGTAAATAACTGCAGGAAGCTGAGACATGAAAAAGGAATCAAACACCAGTACTGATGAATTGGAAAAGAGTGCTTTCAAGACACAAAAACTAACTGAATAGGAGCTATGAAATTAGATTTAAATCATGCTCTTCCGATATTGAATCAGTCAAAGCGACATATCAGAATTATGTACTTTTTGAACATCCTTCCCCAAAATAATGTAACAGTTGCTAAGAGGGAAAAAATAAATAAAAATAAAATTCTTTTACAAAAGGTTTTACAAAAATGGCATTAAATGGGATTTTCTTTATACTTCAAATGTGTTTTTATTTAATTAACTTTTGTGACAAACAGCAACGGGATGAATTTCAAAATGGCATTAAAAAATTACATGTAATTTATAAAAAAGTAAATATTAAGGGTAGATTTTTTCCCTTATCAATTTTGAAAGAAAATAATGTGTTTTTAAAAGGCATGAATTAAAAAAAATTATTTTTTGTTTTGAGTTTCATTGAATTTATTTTACTTTTTGGGGTATGACAGAAGCCCAATTTTCCGTAGGTTCAGTTGATATTGCATAATATTTTTTACTGAAATAATATCTTCAGGGATTTTCCTTTATAAAACTAAAAAAAAAAAAAAAATGGACAAAATGCATGACCCAAATTAGAAAGTACACTTACACATGAGATATAGAAAAATGAGGAGATCTTATCCCTTCCAATATTTTCCCAAAACTTTTTTTTTTTAATCTATTTATTCACTGATTCAGTAATTTCATTAAATGCGTAATTACTGAAAATTTCGTTTGAATTGGATAAATTCCCTGATTTTTGGCAACTATCTTAAAATAAGGAGTAGCAATTTTTGCCTTCACTTCCGAAAAAAATCATCCATGTAATTTATAATTTATTGAAGAAAAGAAATAAAGATGAATTCTTAATTTTGTAAAAATCTAGCTTTATAATTTATTTTCTTAATTATCTCCCTTGATATTCACTCTTTTGCAGAAGATATTTCTTTGTTTTTATTGAAAATTAACATTTTAAAAGGAAAATTTAACCTGTAAAACTTCTATTTATTTAAGATTTTTGTTTTCTTTGATAGTTCTTATATTTTATTCTTCTACGAAAGGCAAATGCAAGAAGTAAGTACAGACTTAATTTAATTTCTTTGTTTTTACTTTAGTGTCTTTCGTCCCACTTTGTTTTTTGCATTGACTTGAATCACTTGATTTACTGAATGTAACTCAGACGAAAGAAGAGAGAAGAAAAAAATTCTCTTTAACTGTTTAACTTTAATGTTTGTTTATAAATAGTACGAATGTTATAGCTTTTTTCTTCTCTTATGTTGACTTCTGTCATCTGTCATTGGTCGGTAGCCAACTGAGGCAATATGCATGTTGACAAATTTATTTATTTTTGAAAAATCACATGCAAATTTGTATTGGCTATGTAATGACTAACTTTCAGTGTTTCTTTAAAGAAAAAACATACTAAGTAAGTACTACAATTAATTCGCTAAAAAATTAGCATACCATGATGAAAAAATCCACTCTAAACTAAACTTTAAAATAAAAACAATGTTTTATCGTCAAAATCTTTGTTATTATTAAGAAAAAAGACCAAAAGGATAATTTTATTAAATTATATTTTTATCCCTTTTAGAACTTTCAGAATTTGTTTAAAAAATTTTTTTTGTGTGTGTGTGTTTTGTCAGTGCGGGGACCAAAGATTTGGCATAGGGAATTTTAGCGTCTTTTTGCGGCCAAAACTATTTTGATTTGTCTGTATTTCTGAGATAAGGTATGGTATTGTAATTATTTAATTTACGCGATTTACATTGTTCAGACTGTTGTCCTCATCTTTGTTGTGATATTCACAACGTTTCGGCCTTCTTCAGATGATTGGAATTTCGAACTGAATCATTTATTTCATCTATGGGAGTAGATTGTTCTAGTTCAACGTGTCATGCCTCTTCCAGATGTCTTAGTTATCTCCGTTTAACTCAACTCTCCAAGTTTTTGTTCACCATTATTGAACTCACAACTCTTTGGGTCAGGTCACTGGATCCAATCAATCCATTGGACCATGTGTCCTACTTTGATTTGAAAATTCTTTTGCAAAAATTAAATAATTGTTGTATTTTAATGAAACTTTCAGAACCTATTCACAAATAAATGAAATAATTTTAGAAATGTTTTTCCTTTCAGAAAATCTTGTAAAAATATTTTTGTTTTTACATCTGTTGCCCCCACCACCATTTATCTAATTTTATGAAATTTGAAGAAATTTTGTAGAGTTTAATGTCTATATTAGTTAAAAACAAAATTCCTTGGAGAATTTAAATCATTAATTTATTTTTGTAAAACAGGACCCCCAGTTACTAAAAATATCAGAATCGTAAAATAAAAAATGCAATAACACTAAAACTTTATTTAATTAGAAAAGCATTTAATTTATGTATAAAATATATTATGGACATTATTGCCTTCAGAAATTTAAAAAAATTAATTTATAATAATTTATAAAGTTTTTAATCTTTTAAAATTCTGTCTTATTTTGCAGAGGTTAGGTTATATTTGTTATTAAGTAAAAACTATATTTACTAATCATAAATGGAAAAGTTTACTACAATTCAGTAACCCCTAATATTTTAAAAGAATTTTATGTGTGTATAAACGTGTTAATTTATGTAAATACAGATATTCAACCATGATATTATCAGAAAATAAGAGCAGTAACTATAGTAAAATTAAGATTTATTGGTAATTTTCTAACATTTTCTCAACAAGTGTCTTTGCCAGTTAAACTATCCAAAGTACATAAAATTCACTAAAATATTAAATTGCTTAGAATATTTTCTTAAATTTTTAAGATTTCTGGGTAGTTAAAAAATATATATGAAAAAGGCATTCACATTATACTCAAATAATTGTTACAATTATGTCTCCCTTAAAAAAAATTCCCAAACATACTTCTAAGATAGTTGTCAACACCTCATAAAAACACTCACTTCCATGTTAAAAAATACATTTCTGTTATATTTTAAATTAAAAAAGTAAGTAATATTTTGTTCAAATCAGATTAATTAAATTTTAAATCATCTACTCTTCCTCAAATAAAGTTTCAGAAAATTATATTTTATTTTTGAAAGATTTTTTTAGTAAAGGGAATTATGTTGTATTGACAGATTTGTCAATATGGCTGATTTTAGTGTTTTTACTGATAATTAAAAAAAAATCCTTCCAATCAATTTATATGAAAACTGTACTGCTAATCCTCTTTGGGGATGTTAAACCAAAAATGGCAACCATTAAAGTAATTTTTTAAGCCTACTATAGTGGGTGACAGGTCAAGCCTTGGTTGCTTAATTCTTTAATCCTTAAGAAGTGAATAACCCTTCCCTTTTTGCCTTCCTCTAGGGATCAGTCATTATCTCTAAAAAAAACATTCTTCATAAATCCCTTTAAATGAAAACTGTACTGCTAATCCTCTTTGGGGATGTTAAACCAAAAATGGCAACCATTAAAGTAATTTTTTAAGCCTACTATAGTGGGTGACAGGTCAAGCCTTTAAAGTCCTTGATCCTACTTAAATGCAAGAACAGTTATATATAAAAATCTATTAATGACTGAACATTGCATATGAGATATGCTGGAGTTAATTAAAAGTTCTGAGTTCTGTTAATATTATATTTGCCATGCATGAGTCAGCTGTTTTCTTTAATAATGCTCTTCATTCACAGATACTACAGTGGAGAGAACAATTCATCTGATGGCCACATGTAAAAATATTGTATAAACGACAGGACTTCTCATTTAAAGACACACAAGCAGACACATATAAACTATCATTTCATATGTTGTATGATTCTGCATTTGGATGAGGCTCCATATTTTGAATGTCTATTGGGACTCAACTCATACAATCCATTACTAAAGATGTCGGAGAATCGATCAGTTCATTCTACTGCTCCAAAAGTACCTGATTCCTTTTGCTATCTTTACAATAGTTAGATCAGACCAAAAATGGAATATTGCTGCCTTATATTGGCTGGAGCTGCTCAGCCTTCACTTTCCGACCTTTCTAGAGTGGTGATATTTCATAGATTATCTTTTGTTTTCAGTATCATAATGATGAAACCAAGATTCTATCACTGCTGTTTTATATGTAACTCAAACAGTGTTCATGACTAATAAAACTGGCTTGTAACTTACAGTACATCAAAAACCAAGTGAGTATTATTCATCCTCAACAATCAGACCCTGAGTTTCCTCCATAAATGGTTGCACTCTTGAGGGTCCCATGTTTTAAACAACTAGTGAGTTTCAAATTCACTATAGGCCTCAATGATCCATTGATAAAAATGTTAGAAAAATGGTCAGCTAATTCTAATATTTCAGGAAGTAACTGACTCATTCTGCCTTTTGTCTTGTTGCCCTATCTTGGCAGGAATTACTCAAGCCACATTTTCTTGTTGATATCTCACACCACTTAAAAAAAAAAAGTGTTAGAAAGGAAGTCTCCATTATGTTTTCAATAAGGCCCTATGCTTTGAATGTCTAATTGGGCTCAACTCCTATATAATCAATTGCTAAAAATGCAGGAAAAATGGTCAGTTGATTCTACTGCTCCTAAAGTACTTGACTCCTTCTGCCATCTTTACAAAAGTTGGATCAAACTAAAAATGTATGCTTACATTTTGAAACACCGGTTCCCATATGATCACCAAAGTTAAGCAATATCAGCCTGGTCAGTACCACTGGGAATACCAGGTGCTGTAAGCTGGGATGTGTAGGTGGTGTAATGGATAACGGCTTGGAAGTGTTAATTGGAGAGCCGTGTTCCAATTCCAGTTGGATTCATTATATTCACTTATGCACAAATACTCTTGGAAAAGGTATTAATCTACCTTTTCTCCACCCAGCTATGGTTTAAATAGTAAAAGTTGTATTGCTAAACAATTATTATCTCCAAAATTAAAATAAAATTCCGTACAAAATATTTAGATTCCACTATTAAATAACCCGTAGAGGTTGATATGCTGCTAAACAAAAACCAACCAACCAACCAAATATGTAATATTGTTGCTATATATGAGCTGGAGCTGCTCAAACTTCACTTCACTTTCCAAACATTTACACAGTTTTGTGGGGGAAGACTCCTCCTCTCTGCAGGCTTTTGCCCACAAATGTAATCTATCACTACACTATGATTATTTCCATGGCAAATCTTCAGATTAGCTCTATTTTTTAGTTCTACCATTTCACACCTTTACATCTTGGATTTGCCGTGCTATGTTCACAGATTTAAATCACTCTCATTTCACCCATATTCCAATTAGAAGGAGGAAGTTCTACTCAGTTTTTTTCCAAGATATACTACTTTGTGGAACACACTTTCGTGTGGTTGTGACCCTGAACGCTACAATTACAGCCCCTTCAAGTCAATAGTCAGTTGTTATCTGTCCTCCTTATCCTCATAAGTTTCATGTCCCACTACTTCGTATCACACACCTCATTCAATAACCATCTATCTTGAGTGGCTCTCGGGTCTTGTTTTTTGATGAATCCTAGTAAAAAAAAACATGCTGTTTATGTTTGGCTGGCTTATTTGAATTTGACTACATATGGTTTTGAATTCAGAGTTGGGTGTCTTCTAGTCTACCTGCCACCCACAGCTAGAGAGCCCAGTCTACCCTGCTATTTAATCAATAGCTAGGGAAAAACTTACAGTATTTATAAATTGGTAGATTTTCCTGTTATATTAAAACAGCAACAACATTTAATACACTTCACATATATACAAGACTATTTCCTTGGCACAAGCAGATGTATTGTAGGTGAGTAATTTTTGTTTGAATTTATAAGATGAGGAGTTATTATTTACACTATTTATATTCAGATTATTGCCCTCATCTTTGTTGTTGTTATCATCACTGCTTTTCAGCTGTTGTACCCTCTGGCCTTCCTACAGGAAATTCTAAACTGAAGCCATTAATTAATCTATGGGGGTAGACTGTTCTTGTTCTTGTTCTGAGAACAGTCTGACCCCATAGATTAAATAAAGGGTTCTGTTCTGAATTCCCTGTAGGTTATCCAGATTGATATACATGTGACGAAGGCTGGAGGGCACAACAACCAAAACATTGTGATAAAAACAACAAAGATGAGAACAGCAGTCTGAATTTGACTAGTGTAATATCTTTTTAACAAATTTGTTTTAGATTTTTCGGTGGAGTTGTACTGCTACCAGAAATAACCATTTTTTTTTGTGCTACAATTTTTTCTCATATTACTATAGATTAACACTCCAAAGAGTTTATTATTATTATTATTTACATGTACACAATTTTCCTTATCTTTGTTGTTGTTATCACAACATTTCAGCCATTGTACCCTTCCACCTTCATCAGGTGTATGCCAATCTGTTTAACATACAGAGAATTTCAAACCAAACCCTTTATTTATCTAACAGTGTAGATTGTTCATCATTACACTGCCCATTTCTAGTGATATCTCATCTAATTCTTATTTTAATACTGCTCAGTTATTGCTTGCCCTGTTTCCATTGAGTCCAAGTACACACTGCCTGGATGAAGATTGAACTCACAATTACTGTCACTATGAACTATCATTTTAAACCACTAGGCTATTGAACTTGGAGACTTAAGCCTAATTTGCTTGTTGATGAGTGCAGTAACTGAGAAATACTAAAATAGGAACTAAGATGAGATATCCCTAGATATGGGCTGTGGAATGAGAAAATCTACCCCTGTAGATTAAATAAAGTGTTCAGTTTGAAATTCTCTTTAAGTTACTTAGAACAACATACACCAGATGTAAGCCAGAAGGTAAAATGGCTGAAACGTTGCAATGACAACAAAGATGAGGACAATAGTCTGCATGTAAATAATGATAACTTCCCATCCCAGAAATTCAAACATGTGTGTGTGTGCGTTTATTAATTAAATATTCCAAATGTTAATGTGGGTTTAAATTTTCTACACAAATTCATTGTGAACCATTCTCCCCTATAAAATCCAAAACAAAATATGTAAATACCACGTGATTTCTTAAAATAAAAATTTTTGAAATTTGTTATCTAGATTGCTTTTTTCATGTATTACTGTCAATTAAGTATTCCAGATTAAGATATTTCAAACAATATTTTATTTTTTTTAAATTTAAGAAATCAATTGATATGTACATATTTTGTTTTTGCTAACATGTTTTTAGCACTAATAGATTTTTTGTTGTTATAAAACTCATATGTAAATGTTTAAATCCCATTTAATTTAGTTTGAAGAACAGTTGTATATAAAAATCTATTAATGACTGAACATTGCATATGAGATATGCTGAAGTTAATTAAAAGAAAGTGAGTTCTGATAATGTTATATTTGCAATGCATGAGTCAGCTGTTTTCTTTAATAATGCTCTTCATTCACAGATATTACAGTGGAGAACAATTCATCTGATGGCCACATGTAAAAATATTGTATAAAGGACAGGAGTTCTCATTTAAAGACACACAAGCAAACACATATAAACTATCATTTCATATGTTGTATGATTCTGCGTTTGGATGAGGCTCCATATTTTGAATGTCTATTGGGACTCAACTCATACAATCCATTACTAAAGATGTCGGAGAATCGATCAGTTCATTCTACTGCTCCAAAAGTACCTGACTCCTTTTGCTATCTTTACAATAGTTAGATCAGACCAAAAATGGAATATTGCTGCCTTATATTGGCTGGAGTTATTCAATCCTCATTTTCCACCCTTGCTAGGGTGATTATATTTAAAAAATTGTATTTAATTTTCAGGATCATAATGATGAAACCAAGATTCTATCACTGCTGTTTCATATATTTAACTCAGACATAGTGCTTATGACTAATTTCATTTCATATACTGTATGATTCTGCATTTGGATGGAGTTAACATTTGCAAACATATATTCACATTTACACTAAACAGAAATTTATCAAGTGTGTGGGTCAGTATTTTCACAAAATTCACTTGTCACAATAATTATGGAAACTCACACTGGCACAAAACCATCTTGTAAAATAAGTAAATCAGCTTTTTCTGTGAATTCAGAAGAGAAAACACATATACGAAGACAGTCTGGAAAAAAAAAATTGAGGAAACACATGCAAATACAAAACAAAAAAGCCAAACCCCACTGTTGTCAAGTGTGTGGCTCAACATTTTCAGAGAGCTACAGTTTAACAAAACACATGCGAACACACACTGGGGAGAGACCATACACTTGCCAAATGTGTGGGTCAGCATTTTCACAAAGTTACAGTTTAAAAATACATATGCGAAGACACACAGGGGAGAAACCATACTCTTGCCAAATTTGTGGGTCTGCATTTTCACAGAGTTGCAGTTTAAAAATACATATGCAAACACACTCTAGTGAAAATCCTTATATTTGTGATGTATGTGGATCAGTATTTTCACAGAGTACAAATTTAAGAAGACATATCCGAACACACACAGAAGGGAAGCCCTACTGTTGTCAAGTATGTGGATCATCATTTTCAGAGAGTTGTAGTTTAACAAAACACATGAGAACACACACTGGGGAAAAACCATATTCGTGTCAAGTCTGTGGATCATCATTTTCACAGAGTTACAGTTTAAAAATACATATGCGAACACACACTGGAGAGAAACCATACTTTTGTCTAATTTGTGGATCTACTTTTTCACAGAGTTCAAGTTTAAAAATACATATGCGAACGCACACAGGTGAAAATCCCTACATTTGTGAAGTATGTGGATCAGCATTTTCACAGAATTCACTTTTAAAAGTACATATGCAAATACACACTGGAGAGAAACCATACTGTTGTCAAGTGTGTGGATCAGCATTTTCAGAAAAGTCCAATTTAACAAAACACATCCGAACACACACAGGAGAGAAACCATACCCTTGTCAAATGTGCGGGCGTGCATTTTCAGAGAATTCCAGTTTAACAAAACACATGCGAACACACACTGGGGAGAAACCCTACTCATGTCAGATATGTGACTCAGCATTTTCAGAGAGTTCTAGTTTAACAAGACATATGCGAATACACACTGGAGTGAAACCATTTTTTTGTAATTTGTGTGGATCAGCATTTTCCCTGAATTCATACTTAAAAACACATATGAAAACACATACTTAAAAGAAACTTATATTATACATAGTGTGCGAATTGTTATTTTCACATGGTTTGAATTTAAAATACATATCTGAAAATGAAAAGAATTCATTTTCACAAAAATAAATGTATGGCTCAGTATTTTGAAATAGTACATGTTTAAAAAATCTTCTGCAAATGCATACTGGTGAGAAAACCATATGCCTGTAGATTATCTTTTACAGATCCATTAAAAATTTGAAACACATCAGATAGAAACTGTATGTCTGTATATGTGAGGATCAACTTTAAGAACACACTTGGATAAATATATTACAAGAAAATATCCTTTCAGATTACCATGTTTTCATTCATATTAGCACTAAAAGTGTGTAAGTCTATTGGGTTGTCATATAAATTTGTTTTTTATCATTTATTTTAATCCTATTCATCTGTTTTAAAAAATTAATATTATATTTTCTTTCATTTTCACCAAGTTCTTAGACCTTACTCATTGAGTGACTGCAACGACCAATGGTACCATGAGCACCCCATCTGCTGAGCCAATTTCCTAATATATGAGCTCATTCAGTTAGTCCTCGTTGAAATGAACAGTGGAGAGTTTATGAGGTTGGAGTTTTTCTTGAAGCATGAAAACTATTTTTGTGCAGTTCTTTCTGTAATAGCACCTTTTCATACACCGCACAAATATCCCAAGTGGCTTTGATAGCTTAAGGGAAAGTGAACAGAAGCAGGTGTGTCCAAAATGCCCATTTTTGTCTACTTGGAGCGCCCCATCATCATACATCAGAAAAGAGGTGAAATTCAATCAAATTTCAAAAAAGTTTTCAAGAGTTGTAGAGGAAGGATAAATCTACAAAAAACAATAAAACACTATAGCTAAAATATTTTATGTGTTAATTCAAATCACACTGGATAAAAACTTTATCTGACAACCCAATATAGAATGAGAAAAATATACAGTATTTTTAAAGTAAGTCAATTTTCCATTGTAATTATTATCACTAGTTTCTGTTTGTTTTTTTTTCCTCTCGGAATTATTTGTCCATTCTTTGGCAAGAATTAAAAACAGATTTGTGTCATAAGTTGAAGTTTTGGCCACAGCTGCTACTTTTTTTCCAGATTCCACCATAACTATGAGAGAATAAAATGAAAAGAAAAGTTAGCTAAATTATTTGTAACAGTGCAATTTAAATAAATACACTGATGAAAAAAATATTTACTGGGTTGTTTTAGTAGATTTTTTTGTTTTTATTTTCTTTTTAGTTCATTTGAAGCTACTAATTTAGCAGGTAAGCAGATCCAGAAGAAAGGCATAAAAGCTCTACACAATGGGTTATTACATGAATTTTGCAGACATTTGACTATAATTTGGTAAAAACTAACACTTTCCAGGTGGTTGAGTGCTTGTTAAAATCACATTGGCAAGACCATTCAGAAAAGGACACAATTTCTATATTTGGGCCCCAAAATTGGAATAATTTCAATATAGATATTGTTTATTAGGAGGTTCATGGATTGTTTAATTTGTATTAGGCCATTCTGGAAGTGATAAACGTTTTGAAATTTTCCTAAAATCTGAGAGTCAGGCCAAATTTTTATATTTAGAACCCTCCCCCACCTAATGAAAAATTGAAATAATTTGATTTAGATTAATGATTAGAGTGTTGGTTAGAGCTTGTTTGGATTAGATTGCTAAGTACATTCAGAATATTACAAATTTCTGAATTTTTTAAACTATAGAAATCTAAGGCTGAATTTCCATGTTTGGGCAAAAAAAGTGATATTTTAGTTTAAACCTTCAAAGTATTTTGTGCTTGGTGGACAAATAAGGCAATTTAGAAAAACTGAGTTTATTAATCATCTGAGAGACACTATTCTGCCTTCCATCAGCATGGTCGATACTAACCTCTAGAAGAGTGACATGTTGCATATTCTTGGATGACATGAAGTGGAAAGACTATATTGAATCCATTGCTAGGTCTGCTGCTAAGAAAGTTGATTTACTGTGTTGCGCTAGACAATTTTTCTGTATCTATCTTACATATCTAACATTCTTCCATGCCTCGAATGGTCCGGTGTTCCTGCTTTATATTCTCAATAAAATCTAAAAACAAAGCAGCAATATTATTGGTTCAGACCTGGTGTCTGGGCTTCAGTCACTTTTCCACTATCATAAAATTGCTTCCCTGTAACATTTCTAGAAATATTTTCATGGTAATTGTTCAGATGAGCTCTTTGCTACAATACCTAGACTCTATGGATTTTAGTGTAGTACAATATGAGCAACAAGATGTAACAAAGTTTTATGCTAACAGTTTCTTTTCACACTTCTCGCTTGTAGAACTCGTTTCCAGCTCCATGCTTTCCAGTCAAGTTTGATATTCAAAAATCTAAATGCAATGTCAATTGTTATCTACTGTCTTCATGTTCTTACTCTTTTATTGTTCCTCAATAATGCTTCTGTTTTCTAATTCTCTCACACCCAGTAACCTCTTGTGTCTTAGTGGCTTTACTGCCTTATATTGAGTGAATCTGATTTAAGCAAAAATCAATCTGACAGTATTTCAGAGTCATTTTGAAACTATCTGTACTAAACATGAGGACATTGATTTAACATGCCTTCTCAGTGTGCCAGCAACCAATACCATATTTGTGCCATATAATTATATAATAATGATGTAAGAAAATATTATTTGAACATTCCTAGTATTATTCATTTATGTTATAAAAATATAATGATTATAATAAAAGTTGCATAATTTTTTAATTTTATATTGATTTTGTAGAAATGTATATCCATGAAAATGGTATTTTGGTATTCTTTGGTGTGGTTTCCACACAGTCACATGCCAAGTCATGATGATGTTGTTCTCAAGTATTTTAGTTCACTATTTTGCTGTACATTATATTGTATTCGTTAGTTGTATAGACTATGGCTTGTGTACCACACTTTGAGTAGTATTGTCTTGAAGCATTATTGAAATGCTTAAAATTATATTTTAAGTGTATAGTAAGGAATATTTTCTAAATATTCTGTTAATTAATCCTTAATTTAGCTAATTTTCTTTCAAATTCATATCTAGGATAGATATTTGATTTTTAAGAGATTATTAAAATGTCTTAAATTTTCTGTTATCATTTTTCAATTAAAATGTCAGACTGATGAGAACTGTTTTTAAAATGTCTTTAAAGCAGTGCTTCTCAAACTATGTCAGTTTTCTTTTTATCAATGTGTGAGGGACCAGTGAGTGAAGTTTTCCAATCCAGCTATGGGCTGTGTGCACTAAGCTTTTGTTTTTAGATATGTTTTATTTCAGGGTCATTTTCAGACTATCTGTATCAAATATGAGGACATGGTGGCATATTTATTCGAAGACCAATCATCATTGATATAAGAAGTCTTCCCAGTGTGTCAGAGACTGGTATCATATTTGGGCCATATAATTATATAATGCTGATCTGAGAAAATATTATTGGAACATTCTTAGTATTATTCATTTATATCAAAAATATAATAAATATAATAAAAGTTACATAATTTTTAAAAACTTTATATTGATTTTGTAGAAATATATGTCCATGAAAATGGCCTTTTGGTATTCCTATCATATGTATTTTAGTTCACTGTTTTGTTGTTCACTATATCACATTTGTTAGTTGTATAGCAATGACTTTTAACATTAATGAGTATTTGAAAGATGTAACCATAATAAATATAAAACAAAAATGAAAATGTTAAAAAAGCAAGTCAGATATCCTGGCAGTCTCCCATGGCATAGAATATTACTACTGTCTTTTTTTTCCCTGTGTACTGTCAGTGGATGACTAGTGTACTGGTGTGCCAGTATACATACCACACTTTGAATAGCACTGTTCTATATAACTTTTATTTTCTGGATATATGTAAGTGTAGTATGCTCTTACTAATAGTGGTGAGGACAGGAATCTGTCTTCACGACTATTAATCATTTGGAAGATGTCATTGTTTGGCCATGTTACACTGCATAACAGCCTCTGCAAGACTATCATGCAAGGAGCTACAGCAACATCAAAGAGTGGACGGACATGACAATGTTAGAACTCTTGAGAACCACCACCACAAATAGATCATCCCGGAGGAGGTTGGTTGTTTCTTTGGCCCTTGGGTTTTCCAGACGACTGAAGCAGTCAAGGGACTGATGATGAGGTTTGATGAGTTTTTATTTTTATTTTGTATTGAATTTCAAAAAATATTGTTTTTGGAATAAATATCAGTGTTTTATTTTGGGGTGATTTCTCTGTCAAAAATTTGGGGGTGATTTCTGTAAATTTAGAGGAGTATGGTATCAAAATATAATAAATGTGACTTTTTTGGGAAGTGTGATTTATTGCACATTTAAACCTACTTTTATGGCCACCTTCATACTGCTTGCTGAGAAATGCATAAAAAATTTGGTTGATGTTCTTTTTGTAAAAGCCTTCTGAAAGCCATAGTTTTTGACTGGCTAATGATCTGAACATTTAGAAAGGCTTCTTTGAAAGCCACTATTGTTCAAGATTTTGAGGCTGCTTAAAAGTAGCAACTTCAAAAGTTGCTAATGTCGGGACCAATGATACTATGGACACCCACATACAGGGTGTGGCATAAATTCTGTTAGAATATTTCAAATGCATTTTAGTTCTTAATTTTTGGTCGCCCAACAATGTGTACGATTTGTTTTTCAAGTGTTTTAATATTTACTGGCAACAAAGTCTATAGAAATTAAAAGAAAGTATTGAGAAACGTGAAAACGAACCGACTCCACCTGAAATTTTTAAAGCTGGAAAACAACTTGGAATCAACAGAATGTTTATCAAAAGGACATTTGATCAATACGACAAGACGTCCTCCATCAAAGATATACGAAGACTAGGATGTCCTCACACCTCCAGAATACCAAAAGTAATTAACCTTTACCACACTGCAGGCAACAATAGTCACCATAGAATTCTCTCCCATACTACTGTTGGTGATTTCTGTCACCTGAGACAGTTGCTATAAATAAATACTTGTCAACTGTTATTTCCACTATTTTAAGCTGGAAATCGCCTACTACTGCTTTGCAACAAGGCTAAACTTCCATTTTCCAATGCCATTTTGAATTCTTCTAGACTCTACACATCGATTAAACCCATGTTAATTTTTTTGCGATTTTTTTTTTTTCTAAACAAAAACAGCCCTATAAATACCAACAAAGCCTTATCCAGGAGATTTTCTTTGATTAGGACTCCGATGGTGATTTTGGTGGCTTTACTCAAGTGGATATTGACAGTGAAGAGGTCGGAGATGATAACCATGCTAGTGACATAGAGGAAAGTGATGATGACCACTAGTGGCTACTATAATTCATGCCTAAGTAATCTTATGGTGACCATCAATATATTGGATGAATTATTTTGTCTATAAATGATGAAATAATAACTTTATTTGTCAATGAGACAATTATGAGTCAAGTGAAAGAAAGTGCAAACAAATGCTAGTGTCTTCTTGTATGTAAATACGAGGAAACACGTCACTTTTTTGACAAAATGAAAGTCTTTTTAGTGATTTTGCTTCTTATTGCATCCCCAGAACTCTACAAGGAGTAATAAAAGTTAAATTATGTTGAATTATTTATGTATTTTTTAATGTATTTGTTTTTATTTCATGTTCATTTTTTTGTTTTTAACGTCAAAACCTGCATGCAAAATGTAATGCATTACATCAAAATATTACTCATTCTTTTATTAGTGTACAAAAATTAAAATCTATATGCACAATACAAAGAATGTTATGAGAATTTTAAAACAGTAGGTGTTCCTGTTTTTGCACCCTCAAAAAAATGCAGTGGCAGGGGAACAATTCTAGAAAGAAATTAGCATGGTAACAGTTAAACATGTGCAGGAAAAAATCAGGCTTGATCCAAGAAGGTTAAGGAGGCTGGAACATTAGATAGAACCATGTGGAGGCTATGTCAAAATGACTCTCCATGATAATTAAGAGACAGCTTTTAGCAGCCACAATGAAAAAGAGGCTTCATAGAACTGAGCAGTTGCTGACATGGATTCATGATGGCATGCTGAAAAACTTGTTCTGTTGAACAAATTTTTAATCATCAAAATGATTGGGTTCTTTCAACAAGTTGTCAGTCAGTTCCTGCCACTTCAGGAAAATGCCTCAGAAACTAGCATCAGTTATGATTTAGGCAGTTATTTCAGAAAGAGGAGAGTCTTCTCTTGTTTTCATGCCGCAAGGGGTAAAGATCAACAAGGAAGTGTACATGGGGGACGCTTATGGTGATGAACATTGGACACTTCAACAAAATGGAGTGACGAGCCATACTGCTCATGTAACACAGCAGCGGTGCATTGACAATTGTCCTGGCTTCATCATCAAGGATGAATGTCCTCCCTCATCACCAGATATCAATGCTTATGACTATTGTTTGTGAGCAGTCCTTGAGAGTGAGACCTGTTCTACTCTTCATCACAATATTGAAGCTCTGAAGGGAAAATTGAAGAGAGTATAGGACAAAATATCCATGGAAACTGTGCTTGCTGCCATCAGTCACTTTCCCAAAAGACTTTGACATGTAGTGAAGTCTAAAGGGAACTCTATTGAATGAGATTTTTTGATGTTATTCTGCAGATTAATACTTTGTGTTAAAATTGCAAGCCGAAATAATGATTTTTCAGGAATTATGAGTTTTTTCTTTTGTAACATTATTTATGCCACACCCTGTAGAAAGGGAAGAGGTGATTTAATCTTGACTTCAAGTGTTTCTGTTTGATAGGCCAGCAGATGGTTCCTTTTTGAAGTCTGAGTATTTAAAAGAATAAAAGATATGGTTATAATGTGGTACTATGCACACCTGCATAGAAAGGGAAAAGGTGATTGTATTTTGATCTCAAGTGTTTCTGCATGATGGCCAACAGATGGTCCTTTTAGAAGTCTTGTTCTTTAAGCAGCATCCACTTTAACTGAAGGGTGCTGGTCTATATTAAAATTATGATACTATGGACACCCCTGTATAAGGGAAAGAAGTGGTTTTATCACAATCATTAGTGTTTCTGTTTGATGGCCCAACAGATGGTTCCTTTTAAAGTTTATTTAAAATAATATGGTTATAATGTGATACTATGGACACCCACATAGAAGGGAAAGAAGTAGTTTTATATCAATCACAAATCTTTCTGTTTGACAGACCAGCACAGGGTTATTTTTGAAGTCTGATTAAAAGAATAAAAGGAAACATAATGTGATACTATGGACACCCACAAAAAAGTGAAGAGTTGGTTATCTCGATTTCAAGTGTTTCTGTTTGATGGGCCAGTGGATGATTCCCTTTGAAGTTTGGTCCTTTAAGTGTTTTTTCTTCTTTTTGGGGGGCCAAAATAGAAGTAAAGGATAAGGGGTTTTTGGAAATCAAGTGGTAACAAATCCAAAAATAGTTGGTCATATAAACAAAATAAACTGGATATACTTTTAGTTCTTTAATATTTCCCACTTGTCCATAAAAATTTAAAATAAATTTAATTCTCAGAAATTGAAGGTTTATTTTAATTTTCTTTAAATAAAAAGGAACTAGAGATATTTTACAAAAAATAAACTGGATATATTTAGTTTAACTTTTGCACAAACATGTGAGTCAGTAAAAAAAAAAAAAATGTAATTTTAAAGATTTATCCAGTTTCCTATTTTAATCATTTGCTTTACTAGTTCTCATGATTCTGGGATTAAAGTGAAAAGTTTACTTTTTTCTTTTTTACTAGGTACATTTTTTTAGTTCTTTTTAAAATGATTCAGTTATCAAATAGTGAAATGAAAGTTGTCCTGAAAGGCCTCTCTTCTAGAATTTTTTGTACTAAGGCAGGTGTCCTCCTTAGAGCTGTGTGTTCCTAGTTTTCATTAATAACCTTCCTGACAGCATCAGTTTTCAATTCGCTATCTATGCTGATGACACAACTATTTACTCCTATTGCAATAGTAGGTCTGATTACTTTGCTACGGTCAAATTGGCAACAGATCTAAAAATTTACCTACAATCCGTTGTTAACTGGAGCAAGGAATGGCTTCTTAATTTTAATACCTCCAACACACAACTGCGCTCTATTAACCATATGTGAGAACCCTTTCTGCCTTCCATCAACAGGAGAGTTACTCATTGCACCTTCTCAGGCTATCATTCTCTGGTGACATGAAGTGGAAAGAGTATATTGAATCAGTTGCGAGATCTGCTGCTAAGAAATTTGGTTCTCAGTGTTGTGCTAGACAATTTTTCTCTCCAAAATCTATCTTACATATTTATAAGTCTACCATTCATACATGTTTTAAATATTGTTGCCACACATGGTCTGGTATTCCTGCTGTATATTATATATTCTTGATAAAATTCAAAGAATCCACAATATTATTGGTCTTGACCTGGCATCTTGGCATCAGTCACTTTCCCACTACTGTAATGTAGCTTCCCTGTGCTTTTCTATAAATATTTTCATGGTACTGTATATATACTCACATATCATGTAACTTTTGAAGACCTAATTTCAAAGTTAATTTTCAGGGGGTCAAATCATACATGAGATATAAAAATGGTGTATATACTGCTGGCCATGGCTATGTCATTGACCAAACTATATATCCATTTACTGTAGTCAAATTAACTTCAAGATTAGGTCTTCACAGGTCACATGATATGTGGGTATATACAGTAATTGTTCTGATGAACTTTCTGCTATGGTACCTAGATGAACTTAAGTGCAGCACTAGACTGGCATCGAGATCTCCTCAATTTAAAGTTGAGCTGGCTAGATGTAGCTGTAAATTCTATGCTAACAGTTTTTTCTCTCACACATGGAATTCACTTCCAGCTTCATGCTTTCGAACAAATTTTTGATCTTCAAGAATTTTAATGCAATGTCAATTGTTATCTACTATCTTATTAATTTTTCCTCTTTTATTGTTCTCACTCCTTAGTAATGTTTCTCTTATTTTTATTCTTTCACATTCAGTAATCCCTTTTGTCCTATTTGTCCTCACTGCCTTGCTTGGGGTGAACTCATTAAAAAGAAAATGGATTCATTTTTATAGTTCTTTTTTTAAAACTCGATGCATTTTTATAGTTCTTTGTTTTTCTTTAAACTGGATTGCATGATGAACATGATGCCCTGAAAGGCAGTTTTCTTGTAAGTGGAAAAAGCAGGCCATGATAATCCTAAATTCAGGTAGAAAAAGGTTGCAGATATAGTTAAAAATTGTGTGTGCTGAAAGAAAGTGATGTTAATTTTAATGGAACTCATTTTTTGTGTTTGAAGTGAGGGAATTATTGGCTTGGAGTTCTAGCATTGGTTGTAGTTTTATGAACAAAAAGATGGTCTCATCTATTTTGAGTCCAACCTCTGTAGATTTTATGGTTTTAAAGACCATGGAAAATGAGGAACACACTTCGATGTTTGAGAGTTCAAAGTTTTAAAGGACATTTATATACAGTACCATTAAGGTATTTAAAGTTCTGGGACTTCTGGTTGTTCCCTGCTGATTACTTCCAGAATTTTACTGCTGAATCAAGCAAAGTAAGGAAGCACCCACATGCCGCAATAGCCAACAAGCAAAATAGTTTTTATAAAGTAACAAGTTTTAGCTCTAATCAAGGACAGAAATGATTGTTTCCAATGGCCTTTGTTGGATGAAATAGTGTAAGTGGAGTAAACATTTATCTTTAGATGGGACTTTATAAAAATTACACAAAAAGCAAAGATTTTTGTCCAAAAAATATAAATTCATGAAAACCAAAAGATTTTTGTCAAAATGTCAAAATTTTAACTTTCTACAAAAACCTAAATTTTTGTGCAAAAAACAAAAATTTAGTTAGTAGGGAGAGAATGGGAAAAGAGAAAATGTGTCTGTCTCATCCCTAAAGTTGTAAAAGGCGCAAGCAACAAGATTCAGTCCTCTATCTATATTACTGAGATGAGGTATTTTAATTATTTACATTATTCAGACTGTTGTCATCATCTTTATTTTCATATTCATGATGTTTCGGCCATTCTAAAACCTAGCAACTAACCTTGGTACATGGCAGCAGCTTGGACAAACTGGGATAGAAGGGTACAAGAAGATAATACCACACAGGGTAGCAGACTGAAGCTGTTTTCTATGTGAAGAGATTATCAGGGAAAATACAAAAGATCTGTGATCCATATAACATCAGGATGACCTTCAAAAGTTGTTTGACACTACACAGATACCTTACTTGTTAGAATTGAAATAATTATTAAAAAACTGATAAATTATGAATTAAACATACAATGTGTTTTTTGTTTTAAATAAAACAGGGTATATAAACAAAAACAAGTTATCTTTCTTTTAATATTGTAAAGTTTTTAAATTTTTCCTGATTTAGAAAAAAAAAAAGTAATGTCTTCGTTTTTTACATGTCCCCAGTTTTATTTTTTTTTAAATAAATAAACACAATAGTTTTTTTATTTCATAATTTATCAGTGAGGAGTTATGAATAGCATGTTAATGGAAACACAGACTTCTCCCACATGTAGTATGTGTGAAAATATGGCAGAAGCTGTCGTAAAAAATTGCATAAAAAATATTCAATGCCTAAAGACACAAAATATTAACATAATTAGAATGCTTCTTTTATTCTCTTTCCATACATGTAATTCTTTTAACGATTGAATCACAAATAAAATATTTATGTCTTGTTAAGCACATTGAGGTAAAAATTTGCTGACGAAAATACAAATGCAGTCAACAGTCATCAGCATTATTGATGTTTGCTGCTAGTGGAAGGGAACGGTAATATTTGAGCAGATATAAAAAAATAGGCACAATAGTTTTATAGATATTAAATATTAAGTTTATAAGATGCTTATGTAATACTGTATTATTTTTTTACAAAATAAATATAAAAAAATTGTTAACTTTTATTATATTCATTATATATTGTTTTCAGTATAAATTAATATTACAAAAATTTATTGCTTGTACCTAGCACATTGGGAAAAAAAAATTGCTGGTGTGCCACATCAGATAGTTTGAGAAGCACTGGTCTAGGTTGTTTTTTTTTACATGTCTTTTGAGATAAGTGTATTTTTCTGTAGGCCAGATGGTGTGCGTTAAAAATTTTGGGCCTCATCGGCTCAAGGCAGTTTACCACCAAAATTGACTGACAAATTAGAACTTAATGTGTGAATTTTTGGAGAAAGGTTTTTTTATATAAGTTTTCAGGACCTGCAAAAATTTGGACAGGCCCAGCTTGATCCTACTTTTATAAATAAAAAGGACTGCATGAGCAGATAAGATCAGTTTTTTCAGTAGCAATCAGAACAGTTGAGGAGAGTCAAATTGGCAGCACCTTGCACCAAGAAACTAACCAGCTGACAGGGGTCATAAATCAATCCAGTGAAAGAAAGACCTGACAACTTCAAGGCAGATTTTCTCATCCTTTTCTGTGCCTTCCTGAGCAGAATTCAAGCTGATAACTTCACACGAAAATACTTCAAAAAGCCATCAAGAAAACTAAATCTCAAAACCTTTTCAAGATCAAGTATTAAGAATGGAGGTGGATGCATTTTTGCATATTCTGCCATATATGATTTTATTGTTGCTTTCTCCAAGTTTTTCCCTTTTTTTGCTAATTTTGTAAAGGGCTTCATTTTTGTAGAATCTGAGATTTTATCAAACAACTTGTAACGTTGTTTTTTTTTTTTTTTTGTTTCTGTAGGTAATCCCTTTTTTGCTACCTCTGGAAAATTGTTATCCTGCCATAATAGGCACACAAATCCCCTTTTTATCTCGGCCAGGTCAGCCATTTTATTTTCCCAGTCTGTTTTTTTTTTTTTTCCTCTCCCACAACATTATTGAGTGTGCTGTTTGATTCTGTTGATAGACAGAATACAGTGGCCACTCTTATTATTTTTGAGGGGTGGATGGGTCCTACTAAAATATGTTTTGTTTTAGTTTGAATCATTGCATGTTTCATGGAATTTTTACAACAAAAAAAAACAACAAGAAAAAACAACAACAAAAAACAAGAAAAATGAAAAAAATTATAGACATTTTTAATATTTTCAAATTTTTATGTCATATGGTGTTTTGTAGGTTCCTGTGAATATGAGGTATTTGTAGGAGTATAGTTACTGATGTCCAGCCTTAACCCACTTCCCCCTTTGGCCATGTGTTACAATTATGTATCAAATACATAATAAATATATATTCCTTTTTGTGTTTATTAAGATATAAAATTCTGAGAAATGGATAAAAATATAAAAAATTGATGGGCATATGAATAATTTTGTCGTTGACTAAATATATATAATATATTTAAGGGGTTAATGTGCACTGTAATATTTTATTCTGCCTGGGGCAAAAACACTAGCTACACCACTGTGCATAAGGACCATTCAAAATGTGAATAAGTCCTGAAAATTTAATTAAAATCTGAAAAAAATTTTTATTTTTCAAAGAATTTCTAAAACAATGTGTTTTTACTGCAAAAAAGGACACTGAATTTCCCATACTAATCTTTGGCCCACCTGCTGATGCAAGAAAAACAAGATATTTCAAATCTCTTAATGATATAAACATTTTGATGATAAAACTTTGTTTTTATGAAATTTGGAATTTTTTTTTCATCATGGTATGCTTTTTTTTAGAAACATTTTGGAGGTACCTAAATTTAAGTAATTTGTTCATTTTTAAACATTTAATATTTGAGCTTCTTTTTAATTTATTTTTTAAACATTTTAATGATGATTTATTTTTGCTCTTAACAACTGTAAATGATAAAGTAAAAAAAAAAAATTTCCAAAGAACACAATTTACCAGCTTTCGCAATTGCTTTATTCAAGGTGGTTAATGTCCACTCTTCATTAGTAAGCACTTGGCTGAAAAGAATTGCTTGGCAGATATTCTAGACATTTTTAGAAAAATTAGCAATGACTTAAAAAAAATTTCAAAATATTGTAGAAGAGAGATAATCTGTACTTGCTGGAGTTTTGGCCTTGGGTTTATATTAATTAGGCTTCCTTGATCACGATTATAAAAATTAATTAAAATAAGAAGTAATCGGAGGTGTAAATTAATTTGAGAAGAAAGTGTATAGATATCTGAAAAAAAATCATGTTTATTTAAATTTTATTCTATAGTTCATAGATATTTTTTATAAAATTATCAATAAAAACTTGTTTTCATATTTATGAAAGGGTGAATAAATATTTACAGAAAATATTTTTAGAGTGTAAAATCTTTTCTTTTTCTTTTGAGATAATAAAGATTTAGCAATACAAGTCTTACTAATTAACCCACTGCTGGTGTGTGAAGATGTAGATTCATACCTTTCTCAAGAGTTGTGCATAAGTGAATATAAAGAACCCAACCAGATTTGGAACTTAGCTCTCTGATTAAGAATTCCAAGCCATTATCTATTACATCACCCACGCATTCAAACTTACAGCCTCTGGTATTGCTAAACAGTCACCCTTTTAGGTTCAATGGTTCAGTGATCATTGGGGAATTGGTAATAAACATTAAATATATAGATTTACTTACATAAAATATTGTAAATGAAAATTGTTTTTTTGATTGTGAATATTTGGAATGAACTAATATTCTTTGTATAGAAAATCAATGTGCAAAGAAGAATTCTTAAAGCATAAAAAGTTACTCTAGACATGAAACTTAATATTTCAATGTAAAAATATATTCTAGGTGATTTAACCAAAATGTTTTAATAAGAATAAAAGTTGAACTTAACAAATTTGTTTTCATTTATTTATTTTAAAATCTTTAATATTTTACCTTTTTCTGAATTATTTTCCAAACATTTTAAAGTTTTTTTTTTGTTATTTTTTCTTCAAATTTATGCTCCTAACAACTATAAAAAAAAGAAAACAATACTCCATTAGGCTAACTGCATCTTTTTTTGGGATCAGGATGATATTTTTACAGCATGGCTACAAAGTTTTCACTCATCTTCTATATTTGCCAGATAATTCCACTTTCAGTTTAGTGTGCAGACATTTACACGATTCTATTTCATTTAGAACTATAAAAAGAACTTGCTATCTATGCTGGGTCAGCTAGTGGGAATTCTGTGGAAGAAACAAGTGGCTTCACAGGGACAAATTAACTAAATTGAATTCTAGCATGAAGAGTGGAATGAGAACTGTTCACAGATGAAGAAGAGATTTCAAACAACAGAAATGTGGTTCTACAGAAGGATGCCAAGAATATCAAGGGCCAAACGTGAGCAACAACAAAGTTTTAGAGACAATGGAAACTCCCCCCAAAACGGACACTTACACTTAACATCTGAAAGAGTTGAAAGTTCTAGGGTACATAATAAGCAACGTGGATTTTGAAAAATTTGACACACAGAGGAAAGATTGAAAGTAAGACTGACCGGAAAAACAACGCATAGCCTGTCTAGCAAGCTGGAATAAATGGATAGCAGAATAAGGTTCAGGGAAGATAACAAAAAGTTAAAAAATTATTAAGAGCTGCAAAGGAAAGGAAATTGTGGTGAGCCATGATTGCCACTGTTCTGAAGGTGCACAACACATAGAAGATAGCTTCATAGACTGAATAAATAACCTGGTTTGAAATTCTCAGGATATCAGTTATGTGCCATGTGAGATACACACTTAGGCAATCATGTATCTTTCAATACATGACTGATGAGGTAGATTTTTCCAGCAGTAGGTTGCCATTTCTTTCTGATGTAGACCAGTTGCCATCCAAGGCTATAGAACCCAGTCTGTCCTACTATTTACCCATAGCTAGGGGGAGAAGAAGAGGATTCATACCTTTCCTAAGGGTATTAGCACGTAAGTGAACATAGTAGATTTGACTGGAATTCAAACTCAGCTCTCCAATTTCTCAAACTGAGCTGCTATCCACTACTCCACTGTGCCTCCCTAAAGGAGGTTGTAGGATACTATAGCCATAATGTTGTAACAATAAAAATCAAATAAAGGACATCAGTCTGTGCATATCAATGTATAATAATACCTCATCTCAAAAAGAAAGACAAATTACAGCAAGTTTTCAGTGGTAGGGGCATTAACTAGCAGGCAGGTTAGGGTTAAGGCCCCAAGTTTACTACAGAGAATTGTCCTATGGGACAACAGCCTAGTGGATTAAAATGTTGGTTCATGAATTTAGTGACAGTAATTGTGAGTTCAATCCCTGAGCCAGGCAGTGCATAGCTGGACTCGGTGAAAACGGGTAAACAATAACAGCAGTAATAATTTTAAAAAAAGAACTAGACAAGATACTGCTTTTTATGATGCCTACCATAGACATAAATGATATGAGAACAGTTTACCCCTGTAGATTAAATAAAGGGTTCAGATTCCCTGTAAGTTAGACAGTTGGATATACACCTGATGAAGGCTGGAGGGCACAATGGCCAAATTGTAACAACAACAAAGATGAGTCTGAGTGTAAATAATGCTTTTTTGTTTAGTGATTATTAATAATTGATTTGTTTTTTTATGGATTATCAACCTTTTGCAGGTTATTTAAAGCCAGAAAACATTTAGATTGTAAGAATTTTTGTTGGAGATAATGATTTTCTTATACAAGTCCTATTAATTAACCCACAGCTGGGGGGAAGGAGATGATGTGAATTTGTACCTTTTCAAAAAAAGCATTTACGTTTGGCTTGATAAGTTGTGGCTACTGCTGGTTTGACTGGAAATTTATCACATACCTTTGGTCGTGTCAGAGTCAACTATCGCTGCCACTTGTGCTTCTGGCGCAGTATATAAGTCATTATTTCTTTGTGCTAAGTCCAGTGCAGACGCTTGAATGTAAGCTGTTTGTAGATCTAGGGTTTTATTTCCTAAGAGATACTGCAATATGGAATGTGGACTTAAGCCTGGAACGAATGCGTCTCTCATGGCTTCATTCCCGCATTCCTCAGCAGTATGATCTTTGAAATTGCAGTTTCTTTTCAGCTTTTCTAGTTCTCTGAAAAATTTGGCCAGAGACTCTCCTGGCTTCTGTTGCCTTGTGGCCAACAGGTACCTCGTTGGGTGTTTTAATAAATAAATGTTCTTATAGCTACATCCATGCTAGATTTTATCTGCGCCTTTAGTTGAATAAATTGTAGTAATTGTAAGATTAGACAGAGCTCAGGGCAAGAGTAAAAATGCTAAGCTTTATTCAACTAAACGAAACTCAACTACAAAAGGAAAATAGGAGTTAAATAGCCAACTGGGGCTGGGGCCATTACTTGTACATAGTGAGCATAGGTGAAATCTCTGGGACACATTGTGGTAGGCACTTTCTGTTTTTGAGCATAATTGTCCATTTGTTTCTAGTTGCCTTAAAACTTCCTCATTGATTACACACTCTGTCCATGGTATTCTCTGTAGAAACACATCTTTCTTACCTCAAATGTCTTCTTTATCTGTGAGATGATTGTACAGTACTCACGGTGAAGTAATGGATAACGGCTCGGATTGAGGAATCGTAGAGCCGAGTTCGAATTCCGGTCGAATCCGTTACATTCACTTATGTGCTAACACCCTTGAGAAAGGTGTGAATCCTCTTCTTCTCCCTCCAACTATGGATAAATAGCAGGACAGACTGGGTTCTATAGCCTTGGATGGCAACTGGTCTAGGAGAAGGTCAACTCTGAATTCAAAACCATTCGGCGTCAGCACCGGCATCCGGCAGCCTCTTGGTTACTCCTGCCTCTGTGGCAAGTAAGAGCACATTCCTCCCTCCACTGGGATAGCACGCGAGGTGTGGGGACCGCGTGTGAAGTTCAAACTCCCTTGTTACTCCGTTTCAAGAATTCACCGCCATTGGAATCGGGAATGGCTGTCGCTCGTTTCAGCATTGGCGACGGATCGCCGTGCTTGGTCGGCCTTCGTTCTGGACGCGGTGAATTCCTTGGAAGGAGCCGGCTTAACCGATCCAGGGTGAATGCCGCAACATACATACATACTCACTGCCATATAAGATTCATTTTATATAGCTTATCAACTCTTTACATGTTATTTAAAGCCAGAAAATATTTTTTAGATTGTAAGAGTGAGGTAGTGATAGTGAGTGGTTTAGTGATACAAATCTTACTAATTAATCCATAGCTGGGGGGAGAATAAATGGATTCATAGCTTTCTCATGGATATTTGCATGCAAGTGAATATAATGAACCCAATGGGAATTGGAACTCGGCTCTCTGATTAACAATTCTGAGCCATTATCTATTACACCACCTACACATTCCCAAGGTCTCACCCAATGAGGTATTGACTAGGCTTGTTGCTTAACTTCATTGATCATACAAGAACTGGTGTTTCAAAATGATGTGGCCATAAGAAAGCATAACCATGTGCTTTATTGTGCCAGCCCTAGAAATGGAAAAAAAATGGTGACAATCTAAAATGTACTTTGTAACTGGTAATGATGCACCAATTCAATAGGAATGAACAATAACTGATATCATGGACAAACTATCATAATAATCAACCGATGAACACCTGATGATGACCAGAGGGTACTAGGTTGAAACATGACTATAATAACATATGTATTAACCAAGATAAGAACAATAATGTGACATAATGTAAGAATATTGACAAATAATCATCTCACAAATGAAATACTAAATCAGCAGTATTAATTCTATAAAAGTAGATATGCAAAAATAATAATTCAAAGGTTATTGCCACATTTTTATTCAGCATATCAAATGAATCCATAGAATTACAAAGACAAGGGTTCTATCTTCATCCGTTATGAAAAGTATCATCTGTAAATATAAAAATAATTGTAGGAGTGAATTAAAAAGTATTAATTAGCATTTTTAATTTCCAAAACATTTGGGTATTTTAAAAATTTACCTTGTTGAAAATAACTTTTTGCAAATTTTTTTATGATTTCTCTTCATTAAATGTTTTGATACAGTAACTAATTTGACTTCAATTAAAAATGAAGAGATAAACATTTTATAAGTGTTGCTATAACAAAATTGTCATAAATTGAACATTAAAGCTGTAAAGCCTTTCAGGTGTTCATATCAGCTTTCAGAAAAGATCAACACACGAGAGATGAATCTTCAGTGTGTATTCGCATATGTCGAACTAAATGTGACTTTCGTGAACATGAATAGTGACAAGCTTCACAAGAATATGGTTTCTCTCCAGTGTGTTTTTGCATATGTTCCACCAGTTGTGACTTACGCGAAAAGGACAATTCACATGCTTCACAAGAAAATGGTTTCTCACCAGTGTGTATTCGCATGTGTTGGACCAAATTCGACTTTCGTGAAAAACAATAGTGACATACTACACAAGAATATGGCTTTTCTTCACTGTGTTTTTGCATATGCTCTGCCAATTCTGACTGACATGAAAAGGATGATCCACACATTTCACATGATTTCTCCCCAGTATGTGTTTGCATATGTTGAACCAAATGTGACTTCTCTGAAAAAGAAGTCTGACATACTTCACAAGGATATGGTTTTCCTTCAGTGTGTTTTTGTATATGTTCAACCAGTTGTGACTTGCGGGAAAAGGAATATCCACACATCTCGCAAGAATATGGTTTTTCTCCAGTATGAGTTCGCATATGTTGGACCAAATTTACCTTTTGTGCAAAGGAAGACCCACACAGTTCACAAGAATATGGTTTTTCTCCAGTATGTGTTCGCATATGTTGGACCAAATGTGATTGCTTTGCAAAAGAATAGCCACATACTTCACAAGAATAAGGTTTTTCTCCAGTGTGTGTTCGCATATGGTGGACCAAATGTGACTTTTTTGCAAAAGACCACCCACATTCTTCACAAGAATATGGTTTCTCTCCAGTATGTGTTCGCATATGTTGTGCCAAATTTACTTTTTGTGCAAAGGAAGCACCACACACTTCACAAGAATATGGTTTCTCCCCAGTGTGTGTTCGTACATGTTTCACCAGATGTTCTTTCTGTACAAAAGAAGCACCACAAACTTCACAAGAATATGGTTTCTCTCCTGTATGGGTTCTTAGGTGTCTTTTTAAAGTAGAACTATGTGACAATTTACAGCCACAAGTTTCACAACAGAATTTTTTTTCTAAATTTTTTTCCATATTTGATGTCACCAAGAAGTCTTTCATCCATTCAAATTCGCCATATGAAGAAATTTATATCATTGCCCAAAATGTTTTTCGCCACAATGGACCATCTGTAAAAAAAGATATATATATATATATATTTAAAATACAATGAAAGAATCATTAACTCACATTCATATAAGTTTATACATATATAAACTTATGTATAATATCTAATATTGTTATATTCTAATTAGTAGTAAGAAAAATGTTCTGTTACATTCATTCTTAATTAAGGTCTTGGGAGATTTGTTAATCTTAGCTAAATTGTTCAGTTATTTTGTCTATATTATAAGAATAATTTTATATTTACATTCTAAAATCTATTACAATTGCATTAAGACTAATGTAATGCAATATTTATCATTTACCAATTTATAAAGAAATAAATATGAAACTTTTAATTCATTAATTTATAAACATTTACTAAATTATTCAAATATGTGAATCAACTATGAGGAAATCCTTATTATTTGCCATTTTATAAAGTGTGAATCAATTAGCAATTAACCGATATTTCCAGGAAATTTCCATTCCAATAAATAGTCTAATAATGTAAATAAACAATCTAATAGTGTTTATTATTTTTGTTGTAAATTCTCAAGGACAAAGAAAATGTATAAATTCACTTTCATATATTTAGGTTTTATTACAATTCTAATCTTCACTTTTTAAACTAATAAATATTGCCAAAAAGTTAATATAGCAATAATTTAACTGTTTTCTAATTTCTGTTAATTTACTTAATAACTATTTTCTCTTTATATTGTGACAGAGAAGAGAGTCGGGGAAACACACACGTATATTTTTTTTTAATTTAAATTGGAGTGGATCTGAGTAGCAAAATTAGATCAGAGCATTTTTGTTTACTGATGGGAAATCTGATCTATGGCAGGAGTTGTACCCATTTGGAATTGGGTCATTAGAAAGACAATGGAAATAGTTGAAATAATTTTTATCGGTTAAAATTATAAATAGAACTTAGTAAGCTATGAGGGACTTTGGAATTCACATGATTTTGGTTGAAAGTAATAATCACGTTGATAATCACGTATGAAGTAGTAGGGCCAAGGGTCAATTATGACCAGCCAGGTTTATCTATATAAATGAGTAGTTATGCTGCAAAAAGGGGTAGTTTTTGGCTCATCTTTCTTCGAGTGGACCGGTCGAATGATCTACTGATGCTCAGGGGACCTACGGCCACTCCCTTAAGTTCGGTTAAGACAGAGTAGACACCTCAACCCAGAGAGTAAGATGTCAGAGGTTGAGGGCTGGGACGAAAGTGTTAGAATATTCAGTGATAAAAACTGAAGATTTCTCTCTTGTAATCATTAATTATCATAAACACAAACTGAAGCCACAATGTTTACTTGTCAAAGCAAAATTTATGGAGTCAGCAATATTTTTAATTTGAAAAACAGAATAAGACCTTGTGATTATGTGTCAGTATATGCAAATTCCTAATAGTACAGTACTCACTGCCAGGAAAATAGTTCCCTGTGCCATTTTTTATAAATATGTTACAGTAGTGGGAAAGTGACGTAAGCCAAGATGCCAGATCATAACATTGCAGATTGTTCTTTGGATTTTATCAAGAATCTCTAAAAACATAGCAGAAGCACAAGAGCAGATATAGCAGCAATATTAAATGCATGGACAAATAGTAGACTTATAAATGTGTAAGATAGATTCTGATCTGAAAAATTGTCTAGCACAACACAGTGAAACAATTTTCTTGGCAGCAAACCTAGTAAGTGATTCAATATAATCTTTCAACTACATGTCCACAGAAAATGTTAACCTGAGAAGGTGTAATGTTTCACTCTTCTGGAGGTTAGCATCAGCCATGATGATGGAAGGTAAAAAGGGTTCTCCCAATCAATTAAGAGAGAGAAGTTTCATTTTGGAAGTGTCAAAATTAACAAGCCATTCCTTGCCCCAGGCTGTAGATCATTTTTTAGATCAGCTTCCAATTTGCCCTCATCAAACCAATCAGACAGGAGTAAATGGTTGTATTATCGAATCAAACATCAAAATCAAAAAATTATTTTCCTCCTGTCCACCTGGAAATTACACCTTTCTTTTACAGCCATAGAAGGGGAAAACTTACTTAAACACGGGGTAAAACCCTTTGTGAAAATGCACGTGTTAGCTTCTCCTTCTTCTCAAATGGCTTTAGTGCCAAACTCCACTTATGGACTTCTTTTCAAGCTTTCGTTTCTGGGGCTTCTTCGAGAGGACTTCTTTTCAAGCTTTCTTTTCTGGGGCTTCTTCGAGAGGACTTCTTTTCAAGCTTTCTTTTCTGGGGCTTCTTCGAGAGGACTTCTTTTCAAGCTTTCTTTTCTGGGGCTTCTTCGAGAGAACTTCTTTTCAAGCTTTCTCTGAAGGGGAAACTTGCCCTCAGCAACTTTCTTACCCATGCATCCTTTACTTATGGGCAAACGCTGCCTGCCTTTTCAGCAGGGAGAGAGAAACGAACCTCCTGTTTCTAAGCAGTCTCACTTCCAACTGCTGCTAAGGTCGAGTCACAGGTCACCCTTTCCCTTCAAAGGGGGTGGTTCACCTTTGAACTGTCCAATCACAGTCCATTAAAAAAAAAATATCAGCAGGTTCTTAGGACCAGTAACACAGTGAGTGTCTTTTGTTCTCCCTTCACCTAAAACTTTTCAAAAATTTACTATAGTCACCATACTTACAAAAATTGGGCATGTTTATACACACACAAAATAATTCAAAATTCTTTTAAAAATATTGGTGTTTGATGATTTGTATTAAGCTTTTCCATTTAGAATTAGTAAATATAGTTTTCACTTAATATCATTTAACAGATTGGAATTAATACAGAAGATAAATTTTTATAATTAAAATTTAAAAAAAATGAGAATTCTTGTAAATATTTATTATTCATCAAAAAACTGTTTTTTTCAGTCAATAGTGTTCTTAATATATCTTATTTATAAAAGCAATTAAAAGCTTTTCTAATTAAATAATGTCATAGATTTCTTGCATTTTTATTTTATAATTCAGAGCAGATTTTCAGTAAATGGTGTTTCTGTTTGACAAAAACAAATTCTTGATGTAAATTCTCCAAGTAGTCCTGCTTTTATAGGTACCTCGATGAGATCGCTAAGAAAGAGCATAGCATGATGAAAAAGACTCCAAACTTGATGAAAACAAAATTTTATCATCTAAATGTTCATGTTATTATTAAGAGGAAAGATCAAAGTATTTTTGGGGTATTTTTTTACATTTTTTAATCGTTCCGAGCACGTCCGAAATTTTCGTTAAAAATCTTTTTTGTTTTTTTTGAGTCAGCAAAATTGACAGATAATCAATTATGGCATCCATTTTTTTCCATTTTATAAAAAAGATGAAAATCTCACTTTGAAACTCTTTTAAAAATCAATTATCATTTTTTAAAAACTTATTTTAAGAAAATCAGAAATTATAATGTTTATTCAAAATATTTTGAACCAAGGTTGACTTAGCTCCTGCGCTGAAAAGATGCAATTTGAAAATAAAACAAAGCAGGTCATAACCTTTCGCATCACTTGACAGGTGTTGAATGACGTATTGACGGATTACGTGATCATAATTTGTTCTACGGAAGGCGAAAAGGGAAGTTATTTAGATTTAAATGAACAAATTATTTACCTCGTTATTTTTTAGGAAAACTTTCAGCGTTCTAATTTTTTTTTTGTACTTAGTTTTCATCTTTATGTTTACAATGCTTTATGGAAAATATATTATAAAGTAATTAAAATAAGTTTGTTAAAAGTGAGATTAAATTTCATAAGAAAGGTATCTAATTAATTTATAGGTACCTTATGAAATTTTATCAGAAGTGTACATAAAATACTATAATTTTATGTACATTTATTATATATTACTGTGTTATTTGTATTTCCATTCATTTTATTATTAATTTTGATATTTCATTTATGGATAAATGTCATAACTGAGATTAATATAAAAATAAGGTCATATAAATTTCATATGATATTGATACTTGTAGGTACCCTTCTCAGTTGAAATTGAAAAAATCAAATTAACTTCTTCACACGTGTTTCGCAAAAGTAAAGGCCTTAACAGTGGAGACCATAACTTAACTCAAATAACGCAACTTAATTGTATTCTGGTTGGTCTTCCGTACTTTATAATTACAGCCCAATTATAAACACAAAATTACATTTCTTAATTACTGCGGATTTTCTGATTAGTCAAAATGATACATTTTACAACGCGCTAAAAAAAGATCTATCTCATAAGGACACTTAGGAAACCCGATGCGGCTTTTAACTAATTTTATAATATTTTAACAACTTAAATGTAAAAATCTATTATAATTAAAGAAATAACAAATAATTGTATTAAAAATTCATTTTTCATTGAAAAATTTTTTTGCTTTCAAAAAATATTGTCCATATTCATAAAAACAACTAAATGCAAATAAAACCATTTGAAATTAAATAATATCTTTGTTTTATTGAGTTTTGTATGTTACAATTCAGAGCTGATTTTCAGGTAGTGGGGATCCAATTAAAAAAAAAAAACAAAAAAAAACATGATTTGCATTCCTCAAAGCCTTGTGCTTGTAACTATTGTAATCACTAAACCTGACGCAATCAAATTTCTAGCATTTTCATAAAATTAGGTATGCAGGGGCGGGGGTGTAATAAATATATAAAAAAAATTTCTGCCATGACTTTACAATTCAGAGCTGATTTTCAGGTGTGTGTGTGTGGGGGGGATCCAATTAAAAACAAAAAAAACATGATTTGCATTCCTCAAAGCCTTGTGCTTTTAACTATTGTAATTACTAAATTGGATTCGATCGAATTGCTAGCGTTTTCATAAAATTAGTTATGGGGGAGTAATAAATATAAAAAAAAAATTTCTGCCATGACTAATAAAAACAAAACATATTTATAATAATGTCGATCATCTGTGAATAGTTTCTGAAAGTTTCATTAACATCCGACAATTATTTTTATTTTTCCAAGATTTTCCAAATTAATGTGTGTCATACAAAAAACAAAAACGTGCTAAAAATTGTATGTTATTTTAGTAGTTCTGGTGATACAAAGAGAAACAAGGTTTTTTTAATCAAAATTTAGAATGTTCTAAAAAGAATGAAAAATTTTTTTAAATGATTAAAAAAAAATTTGGTCTTTCCTTTTAATAACATAAGCATTTAGACGATAAAATTTTGTTTTTTGTCAAGTTTGGCATCTTTTTCATCATGCTCTTTTTTTTAACGATCTCATGGAGGTAACTATAGCTTTTATAAATATGAAGAGGCTGAAATTACATAAAATTAAGTTTTTTTTAACATCAAATGTAAAGAAAAAAAAAGTTTTTACCATAAAAAAAAATCATTCCTTTGTAAACACTGAAAATTTCATTAAAATCCGCCAAGTATTTGATTTTTTCAAGAATTTCCAAATCAATGTGATTTTTACCACAAAGACGCTAATTTTCTTAAAGTAATTTTTGGTTCACCCGCTGACGCAAGAAAAACAAGATTTTTAACCAAAATTTCGAAAGTGCTAGAAAGGATTAAAAAATTTAATAAAATCAAAAAATACTTTAGTTTTTATTACTCTTTTGTGACTTTTATGCTAAAACTGTAGTTTGTTTTTTTTTATCAAGTTTGGGTTCTTTTTTTAAATAACTTTTTGAAAGTACCTCCTGGTTATTTACAATTTTATTATACAACAAAGAGATTTTTATATGAAAAGGTGACATAATGAAAATAATTATTTTAAAAATAGAGAAATGATATCTGGCATTTTGATTTAATGTCAGAAGACGTTTTTTTGTTTGTTTCATGAGACAAACGAAATCATCGCAGTATGATTGTTGGACGTCGGTCGTGTTTAAAAATGTACAGAATAGTTTGGTTTTGTATATTTTTTAACAGCAGTTCGCATTTTTCTCATTTATATCACAGTTTTTTATATGTGGAACTTGCAAAAAGAAAAAAAAACCTGGAACTGCAATGAGAAAAAGAGCAATAACAAAAAAAGGGATGATGAAAGCAAGCGTTATCATTATTACCTTTGTCTAAATTTGGTCGGCCTGACAATAGACACTTTCTGTATTGATCGTCCAATTAAATGTTAGAATAAGAAGCTACAAAACAAAGAGAATATTTAGAGGAAGTGTTTTATCTGATGACAGAGCAGAAAAGAGAGGAAGTTGCTAAACGGTGATTAAAATCAGTTTGTTCCTTGTACAAAAAGATCCAAGTATTCAACGCTATAATTTCTTTGAAATGAAGAATTAAAATTAAAATACATTTTTTCAAAAATAATCTAAAGTCGCTTTCACTTTAATTAAAATATTTATTTTCTAATTCAATAGAGCGGCTCATTGCGCCTTTCCCGGGCTAACATTTCCGCTGACATTTAAATGCAAAGATCATACATATTGAATCAAATTGCTAGGTCTGTCATATCATGTTGAAACACCAGTTGTCGAACGATCACCGAAGTTAAGCAACGTCGAACCTGGTCAGCACCTAAATGGGAATACAAGGTACTGTAAACTTGGATATGTCTGTGGTGTAAATGGATAACCGGTCGGAATTGGAACTCCGAGCGGCGAGTTCCAATTCTAGTCGGGTTCGTTATATTCACTTACGCCAAATAACTTTGGGGAAAAGTATGAATCCACTTGTAGATGTTAGCTAACACCTTACTGCATTTAACACAAATGTAACGATATAAACAACGACATGAGAATAACAAAGTTCAAGGTAAATATGCATTCTAGGTGTACAATATTTCTTGAGTGTAGTATTTTAAATTGTTTAAATGTTTTTGTGTTTGATGATTTGAATGTCAATAATATTTTGGATCAAAAGGTTGTGTGTTGTTATAATGTATGCTCAAATATAAGAACGTATATTTCAGTATTTAGGTATTTATTGTGAATTTAAAACAGTTTAGTTTGCAAATAATTTGTGTTAATTTCAAAAGACTTACTGAAAGTTTGAAAGAGTTATCTTTCTTTAATCAGATATTTTATATTGAGTCTTGTTGCGTATTCAAGTTGGAAGTTTGTTTGAAATAATATATATTGCAGACTGAGTATTATGTTAAACATAGGTTTTTAACGTGAATATGATACGCGTAGACTGGCGCCAGGTAGAAAATTTCCCTCACCGAAAAGGAATTATTTAAGTGTCGATTAAATAAGCAAAGTTTGTCACGTGACAGGCTCACAATAATTTGGCGGGACTGTCCTTTTGTTCAGTTCGGACGTAGTCGAAAACCCGTCATCTCTCATTTTTCACATTTAATAACCAATCAGAACGCGCCATTCTGTATTTCTGCTTTGAGCCTATTTTAATGGGTTTTGAAAAGAATGTAGGATTTTGAATCCTACACACTTCTTCGTCCCCCCCCCAGCTGTGGGTTAATTAGTAAAACTTGTATCAGTAAGGCATTATTATCTAAAAAAAAAAATTCTTGCAATAAAAAATATTTCAATCACTTTCCCGTCGTTGTAACGTAGCTTTCATGTGCCTTTTTTCTATAAATATTTTCATGGTAATTGCTCGGATTAACTTTCCTCTTTGGTACCTTGTCTTTATGAATTTAAGCACAGTACTAGATTAGCAGCAAGGTTTCATCTTTTTATATTTGAAATGGCTAGATGTGTACCGTAATTTCTATGCTGATAGTTTCTTCTCTCGCGTTTGGAACGTTCTTCCGGCTTCTTTGCTTCCCAGTCAACGTTTAAACATTTAAATGCAATTTTTTCTTCTCATATTTTCGTGCACTCAGTAACGCCCTTACGTCTAGTGGCTTTATTGCTTTGCTTGGGCCGAAATGATAGAAAAAAATGTAATTTCTCAGTAACTCAATCTCATGTAACTTTTGCCAATTTTGCGAAAAGGACAATAAAAATCTAAGGACTTTTAAGTGTTCGGCAATAAATTAATTTTTTTTTAAATCATCTAAATTTAATTTTATAAAATCTAAAAATACTTATGTAACATCCGATGTGAAATTCTACATACTGAATTACGTCTTTAAGCTTTCTTTATCGAGCCTAATATTCTGATAAGATATTTCTAAACGTTTTTAAAAGCCTTGCATCAAATTATAGGCAATGTTTAAAAAAAAACACCGAGAAAAACAGTGTCTCAAAATGACGGTTTTCCCCTTGATACTGCTATTACTGTAAATTGCCTTCACTTCATCAGCAATATTTATTGTTTTAAAAAGACGTGGGTTAGAATTTAATAAAACGTAAACAGGAAACTTGACTTATATATATTTTTATTCTTAAGAATTTACAATAACGATATTAAAATATTTAAGATTGCATAAAAAAAACTTATGCATTGTCGTTGGTTTACCTACTACATATTTATACTTTGATATTGTAATTTTTTATAATTTTTTTAATAAAGAGATTTCTTTTCAAATTTATTTCATTATAAAATAGTAAATAATAAATCTTTATAAAAGGTAAATGATAAATATCGCATTGTACTTAGTTTACACATTTTTATAATCTTGTAAATAAACATTGTCTACGGAGTTAGTAATAGTGGTGTCAAGGGAATAACCATCCTTTTGCCACCCTCTTTTTTCTTTTCTTTTTTTTTTTTGCAGGTACGAAAATTAAATATTGCCCTCCAGTAATTATAGGTTACTCCATTTCTACACTTTTTTGGCAAACATAATTTTGAAAAAAAAAAAAAAAAATTAAATCGTTGCTAATCTGTCTAAAAATGTCTAGAAAATTTCTCAACAAATTATTTTTTTTCGGCCTCATGTTGACTGGTGACGAAATTTTAAATGAAGAATATACACTAATAAGCACCTTGAATAAAAACTAAAAAGCAATTGTCAAAGAAAGCTGGTCAATTCTTTTCTTTGAACTGGATTATAGTCAAACCTAACTTCCTATTGGAAGAGGTTAAAATAGCATATCCCATGAGAGAGTTGAGTATATTCTGCACAATGAACTTAGGATAACAAAGGTTTCTGCTCAGTGGGTGCCATGTCTTCTGACACCGGATCAAAAATGCACCAGGTTGAGCAAATGACAGGAAAATCTGACATTGAAGAAGATCCAGTTGGTTTCTGAATCAAAGTGAGTGTTGTATTCATCACTTTAAGCCAGAGACAATCCGTGCAGAGGAAACACACCTGCTCCAAAAAAATAAAAGAACAGGAAACCCAATCCTAAACAAGGAGTGAACCTCTACTCCTGTTCAATAAGACCAGGGAGGGGAAAAAATAATAATCACTGGATGAAGTTTAAAATTTCAGATGGAAATATCTGAAATACAGAGTTGAAGGAACCCAAACCTGAACAGCAAACAAGGGATGAACCTCTGCTTCTCTTCAAGAGACTGAGGAGGAGTGTGAGCCAGATGATAGGTGAACCAATCTATTATTGGGAGAGAGAGAAAAAAAATAAACACAATAAAATTTCAGGTGGAGACGTCAGAAATACAGAGTTGAAGGAACTGAAAAACCCAATCCTGAACAGGAAATAAGGGTTGAACCCCTAGTCCTATTCAAGAGACTGGAGAAAAGTGTGAACTGGACGATAAGTGAACCTATTTAGTCCTGCTGTTATGAGAATGTGAACATGTGCAAGGTCAGTGTCTATCCTATATAGCTATCTGGAGCCTCGTGACACTTAAGGCCTCCACAGAAAATCTTTCTATCCTGACTGCAGCTGCCTCACCCCAGGACCTAGTGCTTCCCCCCACTTTCTCCATAGTCGTTTGCCATGTCATTCGTGGTGTTCCCCTTGGTTTTCCTTTGGCAGACACAGGTCAGTGCCCTGTTGCAGTTATGGTTTGGGTCTTGCTTTGAAGAGTGCCTTTAAACAAGCTGCCATGATTTATTTGATCATTTTTGTGAGAAGTTTTTCTGGATGAGCAATACTTTAACTTGGTATTTTGCACTGACTCCAGATATGGAGGCTTTAACTGCAAAAATTAGCTGTTCGGTGCACTGGTTTCCTATAAAGCTCAAATTAGTATCTGTCTATATTCACATTTGACCATGTTTCATGTATGTAAGTGTGGTTTGTATTTTTTTTTCTTTAATTGCTGTTAGGCTGGATAGAGAGCTTGAGAATATCATGAATTTTCTGAGTTTTTGGAAACATTATTAAAGCCAAATTCATTTTTTATCAACCTGGACAAGAATACCTCTAGGTTTGTCCTAAATTATGCATGAAGCCAAACAGTTCCAACAAAGGTTTTTCAATTATTTTTTATTCAGCTGTGTTAAAGGAAAACCAATACCTCTTAATATCCATGATTTTGTTGGTGCCGTATCATGTTCTTTGAAACAATTTAATCATACAAAGCTTCTTTGGATTTAAATTACAAACTAAATTCAGCCATTATCATATTTAAGAGAAGTTTTGTGCCAAACGTTTTTATGAATATATATATATATATATTATATATATATATATATATATATATATATATATATATATATAAAACAACTGAAAAGTTGCAAATTAAAAAAAATTGAATTTTTTTTGTGAAAGTATTTATTTATATTTTTTTATACATATATATATATTTGATATTTCAGATCGACCCCGATCTTTCATCAGAAATAACTGTTTTCAAACGAAAAATGAAAAAGAATTCTGTTTAAAATTCTGGTGTTAGGAGTTATTATCTATGCTATTTACATTCGGAATTATTGTCCTCATCTTTGTTGTTATCACAACGTTTCTGCTGTTGTTCCCTTCAGCCTTTATCAGGTGTAGGTTACCCAGATGGATATACACATGATGAAGGCCGTAGGGTATAATGGCTGAAACGTTACAATAACAACAACAAAAATGAGGACAATAGTTCGGAATATAAATAGTGCAGTTAATGAAAATGAAAAGTCAAAGAATAAAAAAAATCTTTGAATAATTCTTCGTTCTTTAAAATCAGGAGTATATGGCTTCATCAGGTGTAGGTTACCCAGATGGATATACACATGATGAAGGCAGAAATGAGGACAACACTATTTACACACACTATTTACATGCGGAACGCATGTAAATAGTGTTGTTAATGAAAATGAAAAGTCAGAAAATAAAATCTTTGTAAAGAATGATTCTTCTTTCTTTAAAATATGGAGTATATCGATCATAGAGACACACCACATTTCATCTCCGTTCCTCTATCTCCAAGGCAAGCATCCACATTTCTGCTGCTGTGTTCTACGTGACTTTCTCGACAAGTTTTACGTAAATCATTCTAGGCAGTCCCCCTCCTGCTTTTGCCATGCTTGGTGGAGGGTAAATATTTATACAGGGTTGTTGGTTTCCCTTTCAGTTCCCACAGGCTCATAGTTGTTGTGCATAAAGGTTGTTAAACAATAGTTGTTGCTTGGTCTTTTACCGGATGTCCTCATTTCTCATGCAGTCAGTTCTTTCAGCACCCAGCTTATATCTGTGACAAGTGGTTTCCAATGATTTTAGCATCTTCACAGTTGGTTCACGATAAAGAACCGTAGAATGATATTGATTAAACAAGGGAATCAGAAAAATGGTGTTTTAATTTCAGTTCAGTGGTTAACAATTTCCATATGCTCTTCAGTTTGACAGAACTTGTTGAAGACTATTGTTCATCTTCTGTTTAAAATCCTTGAAAGAAGAACTGGTTCTGGAGCCAGGGCATCTAAAGTCCTTAACTGCTTCAGTGGCCTCACCTCTCGGCAGTTTGACATCAGTGCCGTTGGTCAGAATTACTCCAAGGGTCTTGTGGGCCCTCACCAAATCTATGATACGGAACCCCCTCCCCACTCTGCTACATCTCAATTTTCATAAGTTAGTATTCATATCAAATACAAATTTTATTGTAATCTAATTATATACAATAGTGGATTATATGCAAAATAGGTGAACAATTAAACTTGAAAAATTGAAAATAAATACAATTTATCTTTAATACAAGGTAGAGACATGTCATAATAAATCGGTCTATCTTAAATCAACAATGTTTTGCCGCAATTTTTTTTGTCCTCCTCTTGTACCCGCCTATTCCAGTTTTGGGGGGCTGCTGCCATGTACCCAGGGTAGTTGGTTAGTTTACCCTGTACTACTACAGGGTACTACTTATACTGACCAATTCTTTATGTAATGTCTCTGGGTCGCCACTTATGACTTTTGTTCGGTGTTGTAAGCAGCGTACGATCCCTTTCATTACGCTGTATGGATGTTGGGAGTTGAAATTGAGGTACTGTCCGGTGAATGTCGGTTTACGGTATGTCTTGAACCCATGCTCTCGAACAGGTGTAAATGTATTACTTTATATTTTTTAAACGTTTAAAAATATTTTTTATATTCCTGTCAATACAAAAATTTCTAAGTTAGAGAAAAGAAAACCTATTTAATGAAAATATATTCGTATCGTAATAAAAACAATTATTTAAAAAAAATCGAAACCTAATAGGCTAAATTGTTTTTATTTTACATTGTCATTATAATTGTGATTTGTGAGCTCGGAGAACAGTACCAGAATCAAGTTAGCATCAGTGAACTTAAACAAAAAGCTAAAAAAGTATTTTTTTTCAAATATTTATTTTTTTAAATTTTGTAGCGGGTCCCTAAACGGCGAGGTTTCCAAATATGATGTGGACGTGCAATGTTGCGGGTCCCGCCACAATTATTTTATTTTTGTCTAGGAAAGGATCAAGCCATTATGCTGGAGATCGCTATCCAATGTGGTGGTCACAATGCAATTTATATTTGACGTAAAATAGCACATGGTATAAAATACAAAACAGAATGTAGTGTTGAAAACATAACTGAATTTATTAAGTATTTGATGTACATGCATGTAAACTGAAAGGTTAGACGGAGTTACGTCTCTTAGACTCGAGCTCATGAGGATAAAATTAACTATTAAATCGTAGTTTAGAAGAATGAGTATGTGTTGAATGTTTGGAATTGTGCATTGTACAAATTGGTCAAAGTACAGAATTATTCTTGCATGAAATGTTGTAACGTTCTTTTACGTCTGACTGCATTAGTCAAGACGGGAATTCTTTAAGAGTCACATTTTGGCAGCGGAGATGAGACGCGAGAGAGACGAAGAAAACGAGCAAGTCGAGAGGAGAAGTTGAAGAGATTATTTATTCCTGTACTTTAACAGAAAATGTGGCACAAGGCCGAAGTGGGGAATGGGAAATGGGGAAAAGGTCGGTCTTCCGTCTTAACTTTTAAACTTAGCTAGAACCAACAATACTAACAATATTTCTTGCACTAAAACAACACATTCTTACTCACATTTCTTACCACACACCATAATACCTCAATGACTCTATGAAAATACTAACTAGACCCCATATGTACAATTTATCGTTTTGGGGGAATAAAATAACAATTTTAAATTTTAAAAAGTAACCCCAATGAGTAATTACACTATGAGACAAATAACTATTTGCAAGAAACTAAACAAAATTGAAGTTGGAGGGAGGGAGAGAGAGAGAGAGAGAGAGAGAGAGAGAGAGAGAGAGAGAGAGAGACTCAGACTCGTGTCTGGTTTTTATAATTTTGTTGTACCACGTGACAGGCTCAAACTGAGTTGGCGTCAAAATAGATCTGTCGCGTGGGGGTGATTTCATTAGTCGAAACTCACCAATCAGCGAGCTAGATTGAAGGTGGTTAACCAATGAATGCTTGTTATATATTTAGTAAGTATGATGTTAGTAAAAATCATAACAGGAATAGTGCATTTCCTAGCAGGGGTTAACTGGCTGTTGTGGAAGATTCCACAATTTATTTAAAAAAAACTTCTTAAAAAGAAAGCCTTGTTTAAATTCGTAATAATAAAATTATTTTCCATTTTCTAACAGATTATCTTTTTTGGACTATTATCTTTCAATTGGAACTAACATTAAAAAAAAAGCGGCATTTGAATTATTTTATGCGTTTGGTTTTTACTTTTTGTTTTTAGCTTAAATTTCGACAGTCCTAGCAGTCGTACTTTGTGTAAAATTTTCTCATTTTTAAATTATCATTCAGTTTACTTTAGACTATTTTTGATAATTTTAAAACGAATTATAGGTTTAAAAAAAGCAATTTATAACTTTAATGCTGTATATTTAACTTAGCTGTAATTAAGTAATAAGTTTCACACCTTGGTTGATGTGTTTTACTAAATGACGCTCTTCAATAAACGAGGTGAGAAAGTATTTTCCTACATAAAGGACCCTACGCAGTTTAAATCAAGCTAAGCATTTTGAAATATAACAACAATTAAAATTCATGAAGTGGATGATCATGTAAGTGTGTAAAAGCTTTATTTTATTAACTTGAACAAATGATAACAAAGTTATGTTGATGATTTGTTCATCTCTGATCTTTTTTCAACTACGTTTACGGTTTGTTTAACTCTGTTTTTTGCCGCTTTGCGTTATCATCATTCAGAATGATTTAACGTTTAATTTGTTAATAAGTTTGTTGTTATTCATTTTCCTTTTATTGTCTTTAATTTCGAACACAAAAAATAGCCTTTACTTTTATTAGAAAATTGATCGCACTGTTTAGGTATCTGCAAAAATTCGCTAAAAAACGAAAGTACACAATAAGAAAAGAAATACACAAAAAAGTAAACATAATAAAAACAAAATGTTATCCTTAACAAATTTGTGTTATTAAAAGATGAGAGATCAAAGGATTTTTCAGGCTAAAATTTTCTTTACGCTTGTAAATTTTGATTATAAATCGTTTTTTTTTTTTTTCTTTTTTGTCGTCGACGTGGGACTATAAAAAATTAGTACGAGGTGAGCTTATTGATGTGAAAAAAACATTGCTTTGGAAATTCAGATAATTGTCAGATTTTATTGAAACGTTACAGAAACGAATTAAATTATTTTTCAAAATTTGTTTCAATAAATCTTTTTAAAAATATTTTTTATATTTCTGCCATTCCACCTCAAATACATTCATTTTAATTTTTTAGGTACCTCCACAGTATACGTAATGTTTAAAATAGATACCTCCATGAGATCGCTAAAAAAGAGCGTAGCAAGATGAAAAAGACACCAAACTTGGCGAAAACAAAATTTTATTGTCTAAAATGTTCATGTTATTATTAAAGAGGAAAGATCAAAGTATTTTGGGGGTATTTTTTTAATCGTTCCTAGCACGTCCGAGATTTTCGTTAAATATCTTGTTTTGTTTTTTTTGTCATCAAATTGACAGATAATCATTTTTTTTCCATTTTATAAAAAAGAAAATCTCACGTTGAAATTCTTTTAGAAATTAATTATCATTTTTTCAAAACTTATAATCAGAAATTATAATGTTTATTTAAAATATTTTGCACAAAGCTTAACTTAGCTTCTGCGCCAAAAAGATGTAATTTGAAAATAAAACAAAAGCAGGTCATAAACCTTTCGCGTCACTTGACAGGTGACGAAAGACATTTTCATGACGTTTAGATAGCTTATGTGAGCATAATTCTTTCTACGGATGGAGGGAAGTGAAATTATTTAGATCTAAGTGAACAAATTATTTACCTCGTTATTTTTAAGGAAAACGTTCAGCGCTCTAATTTTCTTTTCTTTTTTTTGTACTTAGCTTTCACCTTTACGTTTACGATGCTTTATGAAAAATATATTATAAAGAAATGAAAAATGTAAGACTGTTAAGATTGAGATTAATTTTCATAAGAAAGGTATCTAATTAATTTATAGGTATCTTTCTTATGAAATTTTATCAGAAGTGTACATAAAATACTATAATTTTATGTACATTTATTACATTTTACTGTGTTATTTGTATTTCCATTCATTTTATTATTAATTTTGATATTTCATTTATAGAAAAATGTTATAACTGAGATTAATATAAAAATAAGATCATATCAATTTCATAAGATGAAGGTACCCTTCTCAGTTGAAATTGAAAAATCAAATTAACACGTGTTTCGCAAAAGTAAAGGCCTTAACAGCGGAGAACAATGCTTAACTGAAATAATGTAACTTAATTGTATTCTGGTTGTTCTTCCGTACCTTTATAATTACAGCCCGATTATAAACACAAAATTACATTTCTTAATTACTGCGGATCTTCTGATTAGTCAAAACGATAGTTTACAACGTGCTAAAAAAGATTTATCTCATAAGGACACTTACGAAATCTGATGCAGCTTTTAACTAATTTTATAATATTTTAACAACTTAAATGTAAAAATCTATTATAATTAAAGAAATAACAAATAATTGTATTAAAAATTCATTTTTCATCGAAAAGATTTTTTGCTTTCAGAAAATATTGTTCATATTCATAAAAACAACTAAAAGCAAATAAAAGCATTTGAAATTAAATATTTGTTTTATTGGGTTTTGTATGCTACAATTCAGAGATGATTTTCAGGTACGTGGGGTCCAATTAAAAAAAAAACATAATTTGCATTCCTCAAAGCCTTGTGCTATTGTAATCATTAAACCCGATGCGATCGAATTTCTAGAGTTTTCATAAAATTAGTTATGGGAGGGGTAATAAATATAAAGAAAAAATATTTCTGCCATGACTTTAATAAAAAAAAACATGTTTGCAATAATTTCCATCGTCTATGAATAGTTTCTGAAAGTTTCATTAACTTCCGACAATTATTTTTATTTTTGCAAGATTTTCCAAATTAATGTGTGTCATACAAAAAAAGTGCTAAAAATTGTATGTGTTATTTTAATAGTTCCGGTGATACAAAGAGAAACAAGCTTTTTTAATCAAAATTTAGAATGTTCTAAAAAGAAGTAAAAACTTTTTAAAATAATTAAAAAAAACTTTGGTCTTTCGTTTTCATAATAACATAAACATTTAGACGAAAAAATTTTGTTTTAGTCAAGATTTTCTTGCTATTGGACCCAAATTTTTGTACAGGGCTTGAAATTAATGTAATTCCACAGATGATCGAACATTAGTTGAGGATAACAAGTTAGGTTTATTTGAATGATGCAAATCTTTTTAATTAAGATTCTAATATATTTTAAAAGAAACTGAATTCTAATAGAAAATTCTTAATTTTCATTCATAAATGGAACATGCACTTAGACAAAAGAAAAATGAAAAATGAAGTGCTTCTTAAACTGATGGACAAAATGCAAATGAAAGATGAAAGACTTAAAAATTCAGATATTTGTATTATTTATTTGTAAACATGAAAAACCATGAACCGCTGATAAATTGTTTATAAAAATGTTTATTTATGTCTAATATGTTATGTAAAACAGACATTCAGCAGATTCTAGACCCAGTTGGCATACATGTGAAAAAGTAAGATTTTGCTTTTATATGTCTCTGGATGAAACTGTATGTAAAATAGACAAAAGTATGCATTGCCCACAACTAGATATATTTCATCTACATAGCAACATTGTTTACACACTTGTTAGTGATATCTTTATCGCATTAGTACAATTGTTTTCTGTGTTAAAGAGAGAGTAAGTAGTTCTCTCATTTTCATCATCAAATTCAAAATATTTAATCCAATCTTATCAGAAATCACTTAATATTTTATGAGTGAAAATGAATTTTCAGTACTGTTTTTAATAATAGCTTTTCTGTTTGCAGGTATCATTTGTGGATAACAGCTAATCTAACAGCCATATATAAACATTACTGAAGTCAAGAAATCAAGTACATTTTTTCAAATATACTGATTTGCATAAGAATGGAAAGAATATTTGTGAAAACTTATTCAAGTTAAACTTGATTCATCTAATAACAGGAATTCATTTCCAACATAAACAGATGCAATCATTGTGAGATTTGACATTTTCCAAACATTCCTATTTCAAAACATTCAAGCACAGCTAATGTGGTGAGAAACTATGCTCTTTTGAAATGTGTGAATCACAATTTTCACAGTGTGTAAACTTAAAAAAAGTTACATGACAGTGCCCACTGAGGAAAAACTCATTCTCCTGAGGTTATCAGACTGACATTTTAAGACAGTTCCAATTTAAAAAAAGATGTATGAACACTGCACAGAAACTATACTCGTGTATGGTTTGTGGATTAGCATTTTCTGCTAAGTCTAGGTTGAAAAAATATAGACACAAACTGGAGAAAAACAATATTCTTGTAAGTTGTGTAGAGAAGAATAATTTAATGGTTTCATATTAAAAAAGCACTCACAATCACACTGTAAAAAAACTATATGTATCTGGGCTGAGAAGTTCATCTTTCAGATAATTCAAAGTTGAAAATCTACATACAATCACACACTGGAGAAAAGCCATATTTTTGTGAGGTGTGTGGATCAGTCTTTTCTGATAGTAACAACCTGAAAGTATGTATGCGAACATACACAAGATAGAAACCATATTCTTGTACAGTGTGCAGTGCAAGATTTTTGAGAAGTTCCAGTTTAAACATGCACAGGCTAACCCTCTTTGGAGAGAACTCATATATTTGTGAGTTGTGTAGTTCAGCAACTTCAAAGAATTCCAATTTAAAAAAAAACATATATTGTGAAGTGTGTGTTTCAGCTTTTTCCAGCAATAAAATCTTGAAAGTACACATGAACACACACCAGAGAAAAAAATGATACTCTTTCTGAAGTGTGTGGATCATCTTTTTCTGCAGGGGTTACACATTAAAAATACACATGCAAACTGACACTGGAGAAAAACCTTATTCTTGTGAGGTGTGGGGATCAGTGTTTTCCAATAGTAAAATCATGAAAGTACATATCAAAACGCACACTGAAGAGAAACCACATTCTTGTATGATGTGTGGAGCAAGATTTATGACAAGTTTCAGTTTAAAAACACACATGCGAACACACACTGGAGAGAGACCATATACTTGTAAGCTGTGTAGATCATCATTTTCAGAGAATTTCAAGTTGAAAAGACATATGCGAACACACACTGGAGAAAAACCTTATTCTTGTGAAGTGTGTGGATCAGCCTTTTCTGATAGTAGCAACTTGAGAGTACACATGCGAACACACACTGGAGAAAAACCATATTCCTGTGAGGTGTGTGGATCAGCCTTTTCTAATAGACAAAACTTAGAAGTGCACTTGCGAACACACACTGGAGAAAAGCCATATTCTTGTGAGGTGTGTGATTCAGCTTTTTCCCAGATTGGCAATTGGAAAAAACATATGGAAATACATACTGAAGAGAATCCTTTTTCTTGTGATGTATGTGGATCAGATTTTCATGAGAAACAAATAATGAAAAATGATGTGCAAACACACACATTAGAAATACCATATTCGTGTGAGGTTTGTGGATCAGCTTTTTCCAATAGTAAAATCTTGAAATTACACATACAACCACACACTGTGAAAAAATCACATTCTTGTAAAGTATGTGGAGAAAAATTTGTGAAAGGTTTTGGTTTTAAACAGCATATTCGAAAACACTCTGGAGAGAAACCATATTCATGTGAGCTGTGTAGTTCATCATTTTCAAATAATTCCAAGTTGAAAGTACACATGCGAACACACACTGGAGAAAAACCATATTCCTGTGAGGTGTGTGGTTCAGCCTTTTCTGATAGTAGCAACTTGAAAGCACACATGCGAACACACACTGGTGAAAAACGTCATTCTTGTGATGTCTGTGGATCAGCCTTTTCCAATAAGCAAAACCTAGAAGTGCATAAGAGAACTCACACAGGAGAAAAACCATATTCTTGTGAAGTGTGTGGATCAGCCTTTTCCCAATGTGGCAATTGGAAAAAACATATGCAAAGACACACTAGAGGGAATACATTTTCTTGTAAGGTATGAGGATCAGATGTTTTTTTTTTAGAGAGAGAGAAAAGCATGAAAAGTCATGCGTGAATAAACACTGAAGAAAGACCATATTCTTGTGAAGGTTTTGGATCACTTTTTTTCTAAGAGACATAAGGTGAAAAGTTATATGTGAACACCTATTGGAGAAAAAACATTCTTGTGTGGTGTGTGGATCAGCCTTTTCCCATTCTAGCAACTTGAAAGTACACATGTGAACAGACACTAGAGAAATACCATATCCTCGTGAATTGTGTGAATGACTTTATTTAAAAAGTTTCCACATTGAAAACACAAATGCAAACACACAGTGGAATAACATAGCTTTGTAAGCTGTATTGATTGGGACTTTCAGAAAAGGCCTTAGTTTTATCAAAAATCAGATATTAGGTAAAAAATATTACAGTAGGTCCCCTATTTGTTATCCTTTGAAAAATCAGGGAGAGCAAAATCCAACAAATGCAAAAAATATCTGTATCAGGTTTTGACATTCTTCCAAGTTGATAATTCATATGGGAACATTCAGTAGAAATTATACTGCAGAAACTTTATTCTTTGCAAACCACAGAGAGAGAGAGAGAGAAAGCAAAGTCTAATGCAAAAATGTGTGCATCAGGTTTCTCACTGCCTTCCAAGTTAATAATAGACATGTAAACATTCAGTAGAAGTCCTGCTACAGAAGCTTTATTGGTTATTATTTTCAAAACCTGAAAACAGGAAAATCCAAATCATATGTGAATCAGTATTTTCATAGAATTCCAACTTCAAAAAAGATGTAGACAGTCATTGGAAACCAAGTCTTGAAAAATGATTGGTTCACATGAAAAAACAAAAACAAACTCTGCACCAACACTATATTAATTAGAATATCTTAGTTTTCATTTCCATGCAAATTAATTTTTGTAACCTAGGAAAAGGTTACTGAATAAGAATAACCAAAACAAAGGTTGGAAATAGAATAATAATATTTATAACAGAAACAGCATACAAAATTCACCAGCGGTGTGTAGTAATTAATCAACTGCTAGTGGTGAGCTATAAGTGAATCCAGGTGAAACCCAAGTGAATACAACATACAGTATATTCCCACTGTATTTATAAGGATTGGGACATACCCCTTATAGTCCATAGGTATGGTATGACATTGATGGTAAAACTTAGATTCATTACTGCACTGGAATTTACTTTTTTAGCACATGAAGATTTGTCATGCTATGGATGTTTTATATGAAAACCCTTTACCCTGTACTAATTGTAATAAAATTCTACTATTAGAAGAGACACCCTCACCTATTTCTCTAATTTGGACTATTCTGTATTTATATAAAATGACCTATTTTTGCATTTGCCTGGCAAGTCAGTACCAGATGAATGTCTTACAATGGCGGATATATTTGCAAAACTTGCTATATATAACATGAGTGCCTATTTTAGATAATTTTTATATGCTCAGAAATCTTAAAACTTTAGGAAAATATTCTTCATAATGTAATGTTTGATTTAATTTTAGGTACTTTGGCTTTAAATATATTATAGTTATTGCTCTTAATTTCTGATAATGTGTGTATGGATATCTGTATTTACAAAAATTGGCACATTGATACACATACAAAAAATTATTTTAAAATATTTGTGATTTCTAAATTGTAATAAGCTTTTCCATTTATGATTATTAAATGTACTTTTTAATTAATAACAATATCACCTAACCAGGACAAATTAAGACAGAATTTTAAAAGTTTTAAAACTTTATAAATTATTAAAATAAAAGTTTAAAAAAAATGAAAACAATTTTTGTAAAAATTCGTTATTGATCAAAAATATTTTTTCTTAATAGAGTCCATAATATATCATATCCATAAAATCAATTTAATGTCTTAGTTTTATTTTACATTTCAGAGAAACATTTTTGGTTGCTGAGGGTCCTGTTTTCCAAAAAGAAATTGATGAATTCTGCTTTTAAATAATATAGACATTAAACGGGACAAAATTTAATTTCTCAAAATTTCATAAAATTAAATAAGTGGGGGCAGGCGAGTAATGGATGTAAAAAAAACAAAACAAAGAAAAAAAACATTTTTACCAAGATGTTCTAAAAAAACATTTCTATAATAATTTCTTTCATTTGTCTATAATTCCTGAAAGTTACATTAATATCAGACAATTATTTGATATTTGCAAGAATATCTTTTATGTCAGCAGTGAGAGTGCAAAGATTAGTAGAGGAAATTTTAGCAACTTTTTTGTGGTGAAAAACATTGAAAGACTTATTCACAAATGAATTAGATTATTATTTAAACTTTTTTATAATCATGGTATTTTTTTTTTTTACATATATTACTCCAGTTTATTTAATTTTTAACCAGAATTTTGAACGTCTTAAAAAGAATCAAAACATAATTTAATAATTTTAAAAAATCCTTTGAACGTCATCTTAATAATGACATAAAATTTTGAAAATAAAACATTGTTTTTATTTAATTTGACACAAAAACAAAAGATATTTTTAACCAAAATTTTGAAAATTTTAAAAAGAATCAAAAATATAATTTAATAATTAAAAACAGCCTTTGATCTTCCTCTTAATAATGACATGAAAAATTGTGATGATAAAATCATTGTTTTTATTTAATTTGGAGCTTTTTTTCATGACAATCTTCTAACTCTTTTGCAGTGTACCTACATTGAGCACTACATAAATAGAAGTTCTTGAAAAATTAAATAAGCTGGAGTAATGTATGTAAAAAAAATACCTTGATTTTAAAAAAGTTTTAAAAATAATCTAATTCATTTGGAAATAAGTCTTTCAAGTGTCATTAAAATCTGGCCCTTTTCTGATTTTTGCAAGAATTTCCAAATCAATGTTTTTCACTGTAAAAAGATGTTCAAATTTCTCAATAATATATAGTCTCCCTTTGACAGGAGAAAAACAAGTTTTTTAACCAAAATTTTGGAATTTCTGAAAAGGATTAAAAATATCAGTTTCTATATAAAAATAATACTTTGTTCTATCCTCCTATTAATAATGGAAAGTTTGTTTTTATTAAGTTTTGGGCATCTTTTTCATGATGTATGTTCATGTTTTATTGAATCTTTTGAGGTACCTGAATTTTAGGCACTGCCACAGAGTTCCTAAAAGAAAAACCGAAAAAACACATTTAAATATTTTAAATGCCTTCTTTGAACTTAAATTTCAGTACTGTTTGACTTGAAGCTAATTCAAAAAAAAAAATGAATTTGCATGTATAAATAAACTTTTGAGGCATTTTTAAAACATTGGTACTCTTTTTATTATTCATCCATTCATCATGCCACCATTTTATCTGAAAAGTATAAATAACAAATTTAAAATTCTCTTTAAAATCCAGTATTTGTTCTAGAGATGCGTTTCACAGTATATTAGTAAATTTAAGGACTAACAGGATTTTCTAAAAGTAATTCTTACCTTTTCCTTTAATTGGAGAGCAAGTCTTGTGAAATTAATGGTTCACATTAGTAAATAAAATGTACTTCAGGAAAATTGTTATTTATAATTTGTGGACTGGTCTTTTAAGAAATTCGCAAGAGCATCACTTGGGAACACGTTGGAGAGAAACCATATTCTTGTGCAGTGTATGTGTTGTGTTCTTATAGAATTGAAATGTAAACAAGTTCTTTGGAAAATATTCACTGTTATGGAAGCATTTTAATGTTCCTTGCTTTTAGACATATTGACATGTGAACTGGAAAGAAAGTATTTTGAATTTTGTGAAGTAGCCATTGCATATTTTAATTAGTTTTTTATGGACTTCAACTTATATTTACAATATATCTTACTGAGATCAACCAAACTAAAAACTGGTTTTACAAATTAAACCAATCACTGTCTACAACAACGCCTTCTTTTTTGTTTATATTATCTCTCTTACAGCCAATAATTTTGTGTTGGTTAACCAAGAAAACCACTATTTTCAGAGTGTTCCAACTTGAAAAAATATGTAAGGAGACATTGGAGTGTGTAGGGGAGTTATAGCTAAAATAATTATAAAGTCCCTAAAACTAAATATACTAAAGCATTAGAAAAAAACAACCACAAAGTAAAATTCGAATATGTAGAAAGAAACAACAATAAAGATAAAAGTAAGCTAAAACAACACAAACATAACATCATATAGTTCAACCCACCTTACAATAGTAATGTCCAAATTAACATAGGTATAACTTTCCTAAATTTAATTCACAAACACTAGTAATTCTCCAACACTAAAAAAGATTTTTAACAAAAATAATATTATGGTAAGCTATAGCTGTACTAAAAACATCGATAACTATATATCCCAACATAACAATAATATATTAAACAAATACACAAACAAAATACTAATTCTATAAAAAAAAATAAAATTCTACTAAAAGCCAATGCAACTGTCGTAAAGATGTAATATGTCCACTAAATGGCCAGTGCATGACTGACAGCATAATCTTCAGAGCTGAGGTCAGTTCAGATGATGTTAAATACTACTTTTGTTCCATCGAGAACAACTGGAAATTATGTTTTTACCATCACCAAATGATGCTAAAAAATATTAAATACAAAAATTGCACAACACTCTCTAAGTATTTTTGGCAATTAAAAAGCAATCATATGACCCCAACCACTAGCTGGGAGACAATCGCGAAAGCTAAACCATACTATGGGAAGGGAGACAGATGTAACTTATGTCTTTTAAAATAATTTATTATCTTAAAACACTTAAATAACCCTAACCTACTGAACAAAAGAAATGAATTCATGTCTACATGTAGACATAAAAGTAAACATCTACTCAAGTACTTTGAGCCCAATTAAAATAAATTTTAAAACAGATTTTATGAATATTAATATAATATGTAGCAACCATTGATATTCATAGCCCCTGTCATTAATAGCATTTTATATATCTATAATATACACATATATAATTCTATAGACTGTACTTGATTATTTTTCTATGTATGTATATATAATTACGCCTTTGTAAGTATAAGGCTAAGTTTAAAAAGCATTATATATATCACCCTAATTTATAATTAAGTTAACATCTTCAGAGCTAAATTTATCCCATAATGCATTAGTTTAGTAATAAACTTTAATAAGCACCTATTATTTATATTACCGTAAATGGCAGTTTTTTTATGCAAAAGAGGATGTAATCTCCCTTGATAGCACGTTTATGAAAATTCAAAATTTTTTAGATAAAATTTTTTCTTATTTCCTTGTTTTTCAACCTTAAGACTTTTATCAATATAAATTATTAATAATTAACATAAAGAACAAGTTTTAAGACAGTTTTAAGTCAACTCCACAAGACCACAAAATTCGCAATGCTTAATGGTCAGTGAGTATTCAGCACCTGATGATTGTGTAAGTGCATTGACATGGGATAATAAGTGTATTCACTAATATATACTTAATAGCTCTGTTATATAACACTGAACACTGTTTTTATAACACCTGAGTAAAAAATATATATGTACGTGCAAGTATATGTGCATATATTTATGTTTTTTACCATATATATATATATACCATATATATATATATATATATAGTATTTACATTAGTCGGACTATTGTCCTCATCTTTGTCGCCATATTGGCCGAAACATGATAAATATGGCGACAAAGATGAGGACAATAGTCCAACTAATGTAAATACTGTACATAATACCTCATCTCAGAAATATAGACAGAACATATATATATATATATATATATATATATATATATATATATGTGTGTGTGTGTGGGAAGCACAGTGGAGTAGTGGATAGCAGCTCATATATTGAGGAATCAGAGAGCCAAGTTTGAAATCCAGTCGAATCCATTACATTCACTTATGTGCTAATCTCCTTGGGAAAAGTATTAATCTTCTACTTCTCCCTCAAGCTATGGGTATATAACAGGACAGACTGGGTTCTGTAGCCTTGGATGGCAACTAGTATAGGAAAAGGACAACTCTGAATTCAAAACATGTGGGGGTTGTTTGGGGAACTTGTGTCATGTAGTCCACGAGGTCTCTGTATTCAGCCCTTCAAAAAGTGTGGTTGGTTCTGCACAAAGTCTTCACCACTATAAGTAAATCATATGTGCTGGTGTCTGGGCTGTTGGATCATAGGAACTGAGCTGCTTGACCCTCATATGTTGAATACAATGGGAGAGTCCACTATATATATATATATATATATATATATATATATATATATATATATATATATATATATATATACTTGTAAAAATGAGAAACAGCATATATATGTTTGTTTTGTGGTGTTGGAGACATGATGAGAGAAAGTAATACCAGTAAAATTGTGAGAAGGATAAGATAAAGAATAAGCATGTGTTTATTTTTTATAGATGTGTGTAACAAGTGTCCAGATAATTTAGTTGTAAAAATACAAGAAGTTTCTGGGATTTTCTTATCTCAAATTTTTATTGAGTGCTAAAAGATAAATGTTACTAATATGGTCTGAAATAGGAAAAGGAGATGAAATTTTTGTTGACACATGTGTTTATGACCTGTCCATGTGAACTCCTTGTCCAATAGTGAGAATGTCACATGTTTGTGCGTGTAGAAGAGAAAAGTGGGGTTGATTCTTATTGATTTAGAATGAGTAAATTAATGATAATTATAATTGTTATAATTATTTTATTATAATTATTTTTTGACACTGTAATTAATTTTTTTTTATGGACACAACACCATGACAGTATAATTAATTTTTTTTTCAGTATTTCCTTATGGACATGACAAGAATAAGTCTTGTGAAATGAATGCTTCCCATTGAAAAAATAACTTTCTGGGAACTATTTTCTTCTAATCTGCAGATTGAACTTTTCAAAAGTTCACCAGAACATCACTTGACAACATATTGCAGTGCAACCATATTCTTGTGCACTGTATGGTGTTCTCATAAAATTAAAATATAAACATGTCCTTTCGAAAATATTCATGTAGAATTATGTTATAGATGAATGTGAGCGTTCCTTAATTTTATATGTTTACAGTCTGACGTGAACAACAAAGAACTGTTTCTGTCTATATTTCTGAGATGAGGTATTATGTACACTATTTACATTATTCGGACTATTGTCCTCAGAAAACAGTCTGCCTGCCTTATGTGAAGGGGTTATAAGAGAAAATACAAAGGATCTGCAGTCCATATAACATCAAGACAGCTTTCAAAAGCTGGACAACACTTTGCAGATATCTCTCCTGAGTAAGACCCCCCCATAGAGGAGACCATGACTAAAGACTGTGTGAACGCTATCCCGTGCAGCTGCAGAAAGTAATATAAAGGGGAGACAGGCCATACCCTTAAAGTAAGGCTTCAAGAACACCAGAAAGCTGTAACATGAGGGGAAGTGGAAAAATCAGGCGTGGCTGACCACATATGGAGAGAGAAGGGAGATCATTGCCCTCTGTGGGATCAGGTTGAGATCATAGACAAAGAACACGATTGGAAAATTTGTAAACTTAAGGAATCAGCACATATGCTAGGCCACCAAAATCTCCTGAGCCGACCAAGCATAGAAATGAATACAATATGGGAATCAGTAATAAGGAGTGTCAGAGAAAATTGATAATAACAACAAAAATTGCAATATGAGCTCTGGTAAAAAATTGTTGTGAGACATTAGGTTTATAATATCCAGAAATTCATACACAGTTGTCCTCAAGGACACATGGCACAGTGAGTGAAATAAAGGATTCAGTTCGACATTCCAACCACCTGAAGAAGGCCGGAGCATACAACGGCCGAAACATTGTAATAAATATGGCGAAAAAGATGAGGACAATAGTCCAAATAGTGTAAAGAACTGTTTTAAAAGATATGAAGTTGCCATTTTCATTAGTTTTCTTTTCTGGTCTTCAAAATATATACTAAACTCCAAGTTAAAGTTACATGATTGACTTTCAAACAAACCTTGATTTTATTTTTCTTTCTGTGTACAATAGACAATATGTCTTACTGAGATTAACCTTAACCAAATACTGATTTGATGAATTAAACTAATCACGTCTACAAAAAAAGTCTTTTTTTGTTTATAATATCTCCTTTGATTTTCCCCTTTTTGTTTGTATTATCTCATTTACAATCGATAAATTTGTGTGGGTTAACTAAGAAAATGTTACTTCAACAAAACATTTAGAAAAAGGACGCTTTTACTTAACATCAGGAAGACATGACTAAAATTTCTAGGGTATGTAATGAAGAAAGAGGGCTTGGGAAATTTGATACTCACAGGCCAGAATGAAGGCAAGAGGGACAGAGAAAAACAATGCATAGCGTGCTTAGTGAGCTTGTGTAAATGGATGGCAGAACAAGATTAAGGAAAACTAACAAAAAGACAATTTATTAAGAACTGCAAGGACAGGAAATTGCCATGTTTGCCAATGTCCCAAAGGCACACGGTGCACAAAATATGATAATGACAATATAGAATATTTTATTATTTTCATTATGTCCACGTAGATTGCTGTTTTGAAAAATGAGTGGATTGCATTTAAAAAAATGACAGGTAACATTTTCTTATAATTTGTGGATTGGCCTTTTCAAAAATTATTCATCAGAGCACTTCTTGCAAATAGGTTAGAGAGCAATATTATTGTGCAAAGTTTTCATAGAATTAAAACATTAACATTACTTAAGTTGTTTATTAATTATGTCTTTCTGTTCTTTATCAGAGAAAACATTACTTCAGATAAATAATGGACCATTGTGTTTTGATTGCAAGAAAAGACAAGGGAAAAAGATATCAGATATATTGTTTGGTTTTAGAGGGAAAAAGGGATACATCATCAGAAGAAACAAAGGGAAAATAGAGGAGGCGATAACACTCTCATGAATTTAATATCTGCTTCAGTGAAAAGGAAAACCTTGTCAATTTAGAATCTTTTCTTGTCTCTAACTTTAAATAATGGGCTGAATTCATATTTATGATTATTATTGCTATATTTTGTTAAAGTTCTTAAGCTCAGATATTTACTGATGCAATACAGAAATTTCTATGCGTATTTTATAGTTCTGGAATTCGCAAAGAGATTATTCAATCATTTGTGACTCATCAGAAAAGTAAAATAAAATAAAAATTATACAGCAATTAATTCATTAAAAAAACTAGTTCACATGTTTTTGACTGAAAAAAAAAACAGCTTCTTCCTCTGAGTTTATGGCTGAGCAGTTAATCAATACAAAGATATTAGTGAGTTTTCAGAATTTTAAATATTTAAAAGCTCATGGGAACTTTCAGTGGGGAAAAATCCAAATTTCATAAAGTGTGAAGATGACGATTGATGTTTGAAGATTGTAGTTGACAGAGGGGAGGAAGAAGCTGGAAAGGAGACCCACAAGTGAGAAGTGCAAAAGAAAAAAAACTATTAGTCTGGAACACATGGTTACCTCTAACAGTTTCAAAGGGAAATTATAGGACCTAGCTGCCAATCTAGTACTGTACTTAAATTGTTTTTAGGTCAAGGGACCAAAGAAGAAAGCTTGTTGGAACAATTACCACAAAAATGTTTATAGAAAATGCACAGAGAAGCTTTGTTATGGCAGTGGGAATGCGACTGTAGTTGAGATGACAAGTCAGGACTGATAACATTGCAGGTTCTCATATAATTTGGAAAACTATTCTTTTTAGGATGAAAATTCTATAAACTTGATATTTTCTCAGTGAGAGGATCTTCATTCCATAAGGTTTTTGGTTGTGTTCAATGACCAGTTATACTCCACATGAATGACTGAACAATTACCACAAAAATATTTATAGAAAACGCACAGAGAAGCTATGTTATGGCAGTGGAAATGTGACTGGAGTCAAGATGCCAGGTCAGGACTGATAACATTGCAGGTTCTAGTATAATTTGGAGAACTATTCTTTTAAAATGGAAATCCTGTAAACTTGATATTTTCTCAGTGAGAGGATCTTCGTTCCATAAGGTTTTTGGTTGTGCTCAGTAACCAGTTATACTCCACATGAATGACTGCCTACATCTACAGGAGAGTTGCTGCTCTCCAGGCTTGCATCCAAGAGCCTGTTATATTTCAAATTGCAATGTTAATATATGACTCTTTTTTTCTGGAGTAAGTAGAAATTTTTAAAGCTAATCTAGAATATGCCCCTATAAACTTTCTGGATGGAAGAATGAATGCTGTTTCATTGAGCCATCACATGCTGAAACCAAAACCAGAAATCCTGGCTGATATACTGATTACAATTTCTCAGAATCCTTTAGAAAAGGATCAAGTGGAATAGATAAGCTTCCAGATCCTTGGAATGGTAGATCTCAGAATCGTGGATCCACCTGGACAGGATAGAGGGTCAGAGCCTTCATTCCAACAAAGACCAGTTCATTGTATTAGTCCAGTCATTTCCTGGCTCTTCCAACTATGCTCTGTCTTTACAAAAACCAGTTTAAACCAAAGATGGGTTAATGATGCCATATCTGCACTGGAGCTGGCCATTTCTCAATTTCCAGTCTTAAAAGAATCTAAAAGTGTCTACATGGCTTTGAATTATTTTCTACCCTGTAACTCATTTCCAATAGATTAAATTCCACAACCCACCCACTACTCTATTGCTATTTCTATGGAAAATGTTTTTTTGCGAGCTAAATTCCTCAGTCACATCAGTTCTGATTTTCACAGCTAAGACCTGCCATGCCACATATACTGGGGTGAATCATCTCCATTGCCTTCATATCCCATTAGATGGAAGTTGCACTCGGACAGCTACTCTGTGAAACAGACTCCTGAGAGGATGCTTTCTCAATTTCTACAATCCTAACCACTTCAAGTTTGGACTCAAGTCTTATCTTTCCTACATATCCTCATAAATTGCTCGCCTTATCTCTTCCCTGTCTTATGCTCATACAACAACTTTATTTAGTTACCCTCTACCTTGAGTGACTCTTGTGCTTCGTATTGGGTGAAAATTAGTAGCAAGACAGAACTACAGTAGGATCTTTGTGACATAGCTCAAGAACAAGTCATCTCCCCATTTATTTTCAAGATTACAATACCTGATTGAGGATTATATTGCTGGTGGGGAGGTAGGTGAATGTAATAAAATTCTACTATTAGGTAGACGGAAAAACCTCACATATTTCTCTAATTTGGACTGTTATGTATTTATTTAGAATGACCCATATTTTTTGTATACTTGCCTGGTAAACCAATGCCAAATGAAGCTACATTCTTTATTTGCATCAATTCAGATTTTCACAGCTAAGACCTGTAATGACACAAAGTCTGGGCCGAACTCTTGCTATTCCCTTCATATTCCCTTAATAAGAAGAAAGTTGCACTCAGACAGCTACTTCCCATGGACTGCTACTTCGTAGAACAGACTCACAGGGGAGGGTGCTTTCTCAGTTGCCACAATCCTAACCCCTTCAATTCTGGGCTAAATTCTTATCTTTCCTACATATCCCCATAAATTTCTCTTCTTTCCTCGTGCAACAACTTTATTCAGTAATCCTGGGCTTTGTGTTGAGTTAAAATTAGCAGACAAACAAAACTACTGACGGCATCTCACCAGTCATTTTTAAGATTACACAACCTAATTCTTGGTGGGGAGATGAATAAAATTCTACTATTAGGTAGAAGAAACAATCTCACCAATTTCTCTAATTTGGACCGTTCTGTATTTATTTAGAGTGACATGTATTCTTTTTTTTGTACTTACCTGGCAAACCAATGCCAAATAAATGTTTAATAAAGTTTCCTTTATGTAGATTTAAAATTTGACTTTCCTCTTTCACTGATGAGAGAAATTACCAAAAATTCTCATTCGAAAAACATGGGTGAGGAAAGATTAAAGACAGACTTCAGTGTTGCCCTATTTCATGAATTCTGAATCAAGAAATTAATGTATCCTTTGACAAATATCATTTTTAACTGCTTGTTTCTTGAATTTGAAAATCAAACACAGACACTAGAAAGGAAACAATTACTAAGGGAATGGATAGGTATTTTCAAGCAGTCATGTAGAATATTTGGCCGTGGTTAACAAATATGCCCAATAAACAGAATTGACAAAGTTTGCAATAAACAATAACAAGAGAAAGAAAAAAAAAAAACAGGACAAAAAAATAATATTGAGCAAACAATATATGCAAGGCAAAGCAACAGCAATAAGGCAAAAAGTTAACAAACTAAGAATGGTGTTAACGCACAAAAGGAGATACAGACAGGCAATCCCAGCGCTCTGGCTTTGAGACATGAAAGAACAGAACAGAGTCATGAGACTGAGAAGTGGCCTATGTTATTGGCTAAAAAAAATCCCAGCATGCATCTGTCTGTTTTGTGTACAAATTGTGGAATTGGGAAAGTATATTACCGTCATTTCTTATAATTAAAACCAACATTTCAAATCTAAAACACACAGGAATTTTCACTGGAAAGAAATCACAAATTGATGGAAAAACTTCCATACATTAGTTCACTGGAAATTACTGTTTCAGCACAAGAAGATTTGCTATGCTATGCATGCTTTTCTGAATATATTTCCATAATTCTGTACTAACTGTAATAAAATTCTGCTACTAGTAGAAGGAGGCATGGTGAAATAATGGATAGTGGCTCGGATTGAGGAATCAGAGGGCTGAGTTCGAATTCCAGTCAAATACCTTACATTCACTTACATGCTCATACCCTTGGGAAAGGTAAGAACCCTCTTCTTTTCCCTCCAGCTATGGATAAATAGCAGGACAGACCAGGTTCTATAGCTTTGGATGGCAACTGGTCTATCGCAGAAAGAAATGGCAACCTACTGCAGGAAAAAATCTGCCTCGTCAGTCATGTATTGAAAGATACATGATTGCGTAAGTGTGTATCACGCATGGCACATAACTGACTGACTAGGTAGAAAGAGAACCTCACCTATTTCTCTAATTTTGACTGTTCTGCATGTATTTAGAATAACCCATATTTTACTTTTTGCATTTGCTTGGAAAACCAATGCCAAATAAATTCAAGATTTAGCTTTCTTCTTACACTGATGAGAGAGATTACCAAAAATTCTTATTTGAAAAATGTTGAAGAAAGATTAAAGACAGACTTCAGTGTTACCCTATTTTATGAATTCTGAAGCAAGAAATTAATGTATCCTTTGACAAAGATTATTCATGACTTTCTTCCGTGTGAATTTTAAAATCAAACAGACATATTTACAAGAATAATTTTATATTTACAACATTCTAAAAACTAATTCAATTTAAAACGAATGCAATGCAATATTTATCATTTACCAATTTATAAAGGAATAAATATGAAAACAAATTTTTATTCATACATTTATAATTTACTGAATTATTAAAATGTGTGAACCATCTATAAGGAAATCCTTATTATTTACCATTTTATAAAGATTGCCAACCATTCCAATAAACACTCAAAGTGTAAATAAATAGTGCTGATTATTTTGTTGTCAGTTCTCAAGAAGTAAAAAAAGATGTATAAATTCACTTTCATCATATGTTTAAGTTTTATTACAATTCAAATCAACATTTTATAAAACAATAAACATTGTCAAAAAGTGAAGATAGTTAAAATTATAGCAGTGTCAATGGAAAAACCATCCTTTTGAAAGACTTTTTTTCAGGCATGAAGGTACAAGTTTGTTAATTTAATATACATGGCTTTCATTCATTCTCCTTTCTCACTGTCTAAACAGCAACTGTCAATCTTCACCCACCGGCTGCAAAAAAGGAAGATAATTGCTTTTTGCATCCCTACAGCAAAAAAAAAAGTCTTTGAAGATCAAATGTAAAATTTATTATAAATATTGAACCTTCATACCTGCAATAAGATGGAGATTGAAAAGGACTTTTTTTTGCCTAGACTCTGCCATTATTTTAATTACCTTCACTCTTTTCCAATGTCTATTGTTAGAAAAAATGATGATTAGAATTTTAATAATACCTAAACATATGATAGCGAATTTATGTTTTTTTTATTCTTGAGAATTGACAACAAAAATAATAAAAACTATTTATTTATTACATTGTTTATTGGAATGGTTCACAAAACATCGGTTAATTGCCAATCAATTCAAACTTTATAAAATGCTAAATAATAAGAATTTCCTTATAATTGATCCACATATTCTAATAATTTAGTAAGTAAATGTTTATAAATTTATGAATAAAAGATTGTTTTCACATTGTAAATTGGTAAATGATAAATATTGCATTAGTTTTGAGGATGTTGTAAATATACAATTATTCTTGTAAATAATCAACAATCTACTAATAGTGTTTAATATTTTTGTTATAAATACGCAAGAACAAAAAAATATATAAATTCACTTTCGTCATAAGTGAAGGTAGTTAAAATAATAGCAGTGTCAATGGAAAAAAACTGTCCTTTTGACAGTCCGTTTTTTTTTTGTTTTGTTTTTTGTAGGTATATAAATGCCCAAGTTTTAGATGAAAATATATTCCTTAATTCTTTAATTGTAATAAAATTGTACTAGGTAGAAGAGACAACCTCACCTATTTCTCTAAATTGGACTGTTCTGTATTTATTTTTAGAATGACATTCTATTTTTGCATTTACCTGGCAAGTCAGTGCCAGATGAATATGTAATAATAAAGTCCGCTTTTCTATGATACCAATTGCAGATTTGACTTTATTTAACTAGTGAAAAGATTCTTATGACAAATGGATTTGTATTTTTAGTGTCCGTAATTTATTTTATTCATAAAAGCATTTAAAGTTTTTCTTATTAAATAATGACATAACGTATTTGACGGCATATAAGACGCATTTTTTTTTTTTTTTACATAAATATAATATCTTTTAAATTTTCCTTGCGTCTTATATGCCATATATAGGTTTAAAATTCGCGATAGTCGGCCGAAATTAGCTACCTGGCAACTCCTATTGTCTTAGACTTTAGAGAGTAACTTTCATATTGTCATTACATTTTTAATTTTACACTATTATGCAGAGTGAAAGTGTTAACATTCATTATAATTTCATCACGTTTAATATTAGTACTTTGTTTCACTAAAATTATATGCAATAAATTCAAATTGTATATTTGTAAAATATATTTGTTTCATTAATATTTTTCTTACGATAACTACCGGTTGCATTGCAGAATTTTTATATCCTAATTATTCCGCTAAAAAGACGTTTTACAAGAAGGCGCAGGTTGTAATGTACAGAAAGGAAAAATTTTGACTGAATTTTAAATTGGTAACTGTACTGTTTTACTCAATTGTAATAACTGCTTGATTTTTATTTTGTTTTCTTACCGTTGGATATAATAAATTTTTTATAGGCTCGTTTTCTTTTTTTCCTATTATTTTTCGTTTAATTGTATTCATGGCTTGTTTAACCAAAATAATACCTCATAAATATAGCCTAGGCTGTACCATTTACTAATAATTTTACTAATTTTACTAATTACTAATTTTTTCTTGGTTTCCCCCTGCTGAAATTGGGGTGCGTCTTATACACCGTCAAATACGATACTTTTAAATAATGCATGTTTTATTTTATATTTCAGAGCAGATTTTCTCTAATTGAGGGTTCTGTTTGACGAAAAAAAGTTGATTATTTAAATTCTCAGAGGACATGTCTTTATAACTAATATAAACATTAAGTGCCACAAAATAGAATTTATTAAAATTAAATAAGTTGGGCATAATAGATTAAAAAAAATTAAATAAATAAATTTAAAAGAATTTTATAAAAAAAAAAAGTAACATTTAAAAAATGATTGAATTCATATGTGAATAAGTCCTGCAAGTTTCATTAAAATCTGACAATTACCTGATTTTTGCAAGAATTTCCAAATCATTGTGCTTTTTACCATAAAAAGATATTCAAATTTCCCATATTAATTCATGGTCTCCATTTGACACGAGAAAAACAAGATTTTTTTTTTTAACCAAAATTTTAAAGATTCTAAAAAGGCTTTTAAAATTAGTTTTTACATGCAAAATAATGTATCTATTTATGTACCATCAAGTCATTAGTCATATAGCCTCTTCACCTTTGAAGCAGTTGTTTATGAAATCGTTCTAATGTAGTAAAATATAAATATGTGTTGTGTTAAGTATATTTAATTTTTTTAAATAATTTTGTTATAATGTATTATGCATGTTTATTATTTTTCACCCACGTAACATTTGGGATATAATATGCAAGTGCTTGTTTATATATGCAGATTGATATAAGAATGTGTATTGAAAACACATACGGAATTTCCTATAAAAATGCCGTAAAAACAGAAAAACCGCCCTGGCTAAAGAACTCATTTTTTAATTGTAATTAAATTTGTCTCTGCACTTGGCATGGGTTCAAAGTACAATATGCCCCTAAATTGGTTGTGGTATTATCATTTAAGCAGTATCTCGAGAACACACACACACACATACATACATACATACTCTATTACATAGTAACAACTCTGAGTAGAAGCTTATGAAGCTTTATTTGTATTTACTCAGCCTCTCACGGGGTCAGGTTGTGATACAAGGTCGGTTTAATGTGGGGAGCCCGAGCGCGTATACCGGGGCTAGGAACAAAAATTTCCGAGCCTCCGCAACCGTCAGTTGCGCTAGCCTAGGTGCGTGCACCAATCCCTCTCTAGTGCAATGAGAAGGCGCGGCCTCGGGCAACTGTTCCTTAGAGCCGGCACCTCAGCATAATTTTCCTTAGTTGCGACTCTGTCCTTTGACGGAGTCTCCTCTGAGTGCACTCTGCCCAATGACAGAGACGCAACTGAGAGATGATAAGTAATGTGTTACAAACCCCTAAACAGAGAGAGAGAGAGAGAGAGATTTACACACTAGCGATTTTCCAAGCGTAACTTAGATGTGGCACAAGGCCGAAAGTATAAGGCACCCAATGAGGGTTGAACTCACTACGCAGTCGTAATTGTTCTAGCAAGACAAGCTCGCTAACCATTACACAGCCTCGAGGTGACCTTTATGAAGCTTTATTTGACTAATACAGCTTTAACGCTGAAAACATTAATTTTATTATAGTGGATGGTTACAAGCGAGGGGTGGATGGGATGAGCTTATTTATCAGAATTTAATTTGAGAACCATTACTACAATATTTTACAAGTTCACGTTTTATCCACTTTTCTGATCTTTGCCCCGATATATATCCCTGTTTCCAAAACCTGCTCCCAAAGCCTTAATTCTTATCAGAGATAAGAATATTTTTTCTGATGAATGAGAGAGCTGGAAAATATACAAAAAAGTAATTTGATATGCCATAAAGTTGGGGGGGGGTGCTTACGAAACAAGGAAGAAAATCTGCATGTTGGGCTCTAAAGACAGAATATTGGCCCTCGACTAAAACTACTCAAAATCTGCTTTCTCGGACCTTGAAAATCCTGTCGTCGGCCTACAAACTCACTCAACTACAAACTACGGATCTTTAGATTGTTTCCCCCTCAAAAAGAGCTCTGAAGAAATCTTATGTGAGTGTTAACCCCTTAAGAACAATTTACTTGCTTAAAGAACTTTTAAGCGCCCAGGGAAATATTTTTGAGCAAGCCCTTATATGCACACTTTTTCTTCCTTTAAGTTAAAGGAATTTTTTCTCCCTTTCTTTCTCTCATATTTTGTATATACCCTTTTTACCTTTTTTTTTGCGTATATAAATAAACATTTTCTTCTTCTATTGTTACACCCTGACCAGGGTTGGAGTTTTTATTCTTCCACCTAAAAGAGAGAATTGTCCACTCTAAACTTCCAAGCCATTGTTGCTTTATCGATTCTGTCACCTTTAACTTTAGCGGAGCCCTTGCATGTGGGAAAGCCGGGACAAATTTCCCACATATTTTATTACAAGGCATGCACACAAAATTAGAGTTTTAGTATTATAGATCCTGGCTGAATAGAAGATATGAAATTAGACTAAAACATCATAATTTAATACTTTCCGATATTGAATACTGGTCAGTCAATATCAGAATTATTTCCTTTTTGTATATCTATAACAAGCGTCACCAAACTATTTTTTCAAAGAGAGCCTAGAGAATGACGAGCGCGGGCAGGATAACCATTTTGTTTTGTTCAATACATTGAATACACAAAAAATCAAGACAAATTTATTTACCAAAAAGTTATCAAACAAGGCGACATTAGCAATAAAATAGTCATATCACACCCGATGCGCACGTATCCGAATCTCACAAACTAAAAAGGGTAAAAAAGGTTAGTGAGATTTGTGGAACTGGCGTTTATCTTTTAAGATATTTGCTTTGGAATTGCTGCATACAACCAAGAGAATTGCTTTAAAATGTTCATCAGTCAAGCTCGTTACATGTGCTGACTTTATATATTTTTGATTTTATAATGAGTTCAGAGCAAAATATATGACATAAATCGCTGAAATCAGTCCTTTTTTTATATACGGCAATCTTCAAACCAGTTTAAACATGGCAATGCAACTTAAAACATGGTCGCTGCAGAAAGCCCGTCATCGCTTTTCATAGAAACTCCATTGTACGTACTTACACAAAAAGCGCAAAAAGTTGCCAATTTTTTTATTTTACTGATTTTCCTAAAAGTAAAACTTATATTACTGTCAGATGCAAAAACCAGATTGGCCAAATTTTGGCATTTTTACTTACATTCATTTTAATTTTTTTCTACATAGTAAGTCTAAGTAAGTAATCTATTGATAATTCCAAATAAATAATTATATTTTAGCTCGTTTGTAGCACATTGCGAATACGGGCGGATATATTGATATCACCAGCCGTAGTTTGGTGACTCCTGATCTATAACAAAAATAATGTAACACTTGCTAAAAGGAAAAAAATAAAATAAAATTCTTTAAAAAAAGGTTCGCACTTCATATTTAAAACCTTTACATCTTTCAAAATCTTCACATCTTTTTATTTATTTACAATACTACTTTGTTCGGACTGATGTCCTCAACAGTTTGAAGAGTTGCAATCATACTCTTGTGACGAACAGCAACAGGATTCATTTCAAAAGTCCGCTGAAAAATTACAATTTTTAAAATAAATATTAAGTTTAGATTTTTTTCTGTCGAATCTGAAAGGAACGGTTTATGAATTGTGCAAGCACCAATTCTCAAAAAATTATTTTTTTTCACTTTAAATTTTTTTTTTGCAAGATGTGGACCGAATTTTCCGTATATTCGCACATTAAATTAAAAAAAATGTATACAAACCGTTATATTGTATACAGTTTTTAATTTAAATAATACTTAAAGGCAAATATAACCTATTATTCGGTTCAGTAAAAAATATTCATTCATTATGATTGATTGATTAATGAATGTATAAGTCCTGAAAATTCCTCGATTTGGGCAAATATTTGAAAACAGAACGGGATGTCGAGTTTTTTCTTTCATTGCGGAAAAAGTATCCATTTTCGTGATCCCTACTAAAAATTTGTTATATAATACCAGATATTAGGGTTGGCTGTAATTAATAATTTTTTTGTTTTTTTTTTGTTAACCCATTGTCACGTCTTCTTGGCTTATTTTATTTACTTAATGACGCTCTTTAATGAATGAGGTGATAAAGTCTTTTTGTTTTCCTGAAAGAAATAGAAGCTATCCTGTTTTAAATCGCAGTTAATCAAAGACAATCTAAGCATTTTTTTAAATACAGCAACGATTAAAAGTTTATGAATTGGATGATCATGTAAGTGTCTAAACTCTAAAAGCTTTCTTTTATTAATTAACTTGAACAAATGGCAACAGAGACAGTCTTCTGAATGACGGCTTGTTCATTATTTCTAATAATTGTCTTCTTTCAACTGTGTATAAATTCTGTTTATAGCGTTATCATTCAACGTGAATAGTGTTTAATTAATTTGTTAGTGACAACTTAATAATTTTGTCTGGAAGTTTGTTTACTTTTATTGTGTTTAAAAAAATTGTGGAACACGAAAAATTACTCTTTCCTTTTCTTAGAAAATTGATCACGTAGGTACCACAAAAAATTATTTATAAACTTTTTACGCATTTTTAAAACATTGGCCTGTTTTTTTTTTAGCCACTCATCGACTCATCATTGAATTGTATATGAAAAATGTAAACAACAAATTAAAAGTTTTCTTAAAATCCAATATTTGTCCAAGAAATGTGTTATTAAGAAAGTTAAGAGTTAATTTACCGAATTTTCTAAAAAGGTAATGCGTACTTTTTAACCAGAAAAAATAAGGTTTTCTACTCACGATACCCTGTGAGATGAAAGGACAAAATATTAGAAATACTGTTATTTTTACAAAGATTAACTAAAAAGAAACAGTTCTAAAATAATTTAATTCATTTGTGAGTAAGTCCTGAAAGATTCATTTAAATCCTACAATTATTTGATTTTTGCAAAAATTTCCAAAACAATGTGATTTTCACCACAAAAAAGACGTTCAAATTTGATGAAAAAAGGTCCCGAACTTGATGAAAACAATTCTTATTCTATCATCTAAATTTAGGTACCTCCGTGAGATCGCTAAAAACAGAGCATATCATGAGGAAAAAGACGCCAAACTTGAAAACAAAATTTTAGCGTCTAAATGTTTGTTATTATTGAGAGGAAAGATCAAAGTATTTTTTAATTATTTAAAAAAAGTTTTCCTTCTTTTTAGAACATTCTAAATTTTGATTAAAAAAAACTTGTTTCTCTTTGTGTCAACGGAACTAGTAAAATAACATAAAATTTTAGCACATTTTTTTCTGTATGACAGACATTAATTTTGAAAATCTTGCAAAAATAAAAATAATTGTCGGATTTTAATGAAACTTTCAGAAACTATTCACAAATGATGGAACTTATTATAAATGTTTTTCTTTTTAAACTCATAGCAAATTTTTTCTTTTTCATATGTACTACCCTCCCCCATAACTAATTGTACGAAAACTCTACAATTTCAATTTTGGGAAGATTAGTGATTATATTAGTTAAAAAAGCACAAGGCTTTCAGGAAACCAAATCATGTTTTTTTTTTAGTTGGACCACCTCTACCTGAAAATCATCTCAGAATTGTAATCTCAAAAACTTTTAATTGCTTTTATTTATTTTAATGAACATGGACAATATTGTCTGAAAGCAAAAAGATATTTCGATGAAAAATGAATTTTTAAAACAATTATTTATTTCTGAAATATTTTATTATTTTTACATTATGTTGTTAAATTCTTCTAAAATTAGGGAAAAGTTTGTAAAATTTAACGAATGTTGTTATTAAGTAGATATATATTTACAGATTATAATTTCCAAAGCTTCTTACAAACTGACAAACAACAGTATATAAAAAAAAATAATTTGTGTCAATAATAACACTGTAAATCAAATCTACGGAAGACCGGAAGTATCATGCATGCAATAAAAAAAACGTCACGTGGATTGAGTTTCTGTCTAACTTAAATACTGAATTTTTTATACAATTATTTTCTTACATTTAAGTTGTTAAGATATTACAAAATTACTTAAAAGCCGCATTCAGTTTTGTAAATATCCTTTTGAGAAACACATGTGGAGAAGTTAATTTGATTTTTCAATTTCAACTGAGAAGGGTACCTACAAGTATCAGTATCATCTTATGAAATTTATATTTTATGTACACTTCTGATAAAATTTAATAAGAAAGGTACCTATAAATTAATTAGATACCTTTCTTATGAAATTTAATCTCACTCTCAACAGTCTTATTTTAATTACTTTATAATATATTTTCCATAAAGCATCGTAAATGTAAAAGTTAAAGTACAAAAAAAAATTAAGTGCTGAAAGTTTTCCTTAAAAATAACGAGGTAAATAATTTGTTCACTTAAATCTAAATAACTTCACATCTCCCCTTCTGTAGAAGGAATTATCCTCACGTAAGCTATCAAAATGTCATGAATGTCTTTTGTCACCTTGTCAAGTGACGCGAAAGGTTATGACCTGCTTTGTTTTATTTTCAAACTATGTCTTTTCAGCGCAGAAACTAAGTTAAGCTTGGTTTAAAATAATTTCAATAAACATAATTTCTGATTTTCTTAAAATAAGTTTTGAAAAAATTATAATTGATTTTTAAAAGAATTTCAAACTTGAGATTTTCATTTTTTTATAAATTGGAAAAAAATGTCTGACATGATCGATTATCTGTCAATTTTGCTGACTAAAAAAAACAAGATTTTTAACGAAAATGTAACTATTTAAAAATTTTGTTGGCACTAAATAACCCATTGAGGTTAATATGCCATAAAACAAAAACCAAAATGCAGAACTCAGATAATTGTTGGATAATCCAAAAGTACTTAGTCAGAAATAAGTGGAATTGTTTTTGAAACATTTCCTTTCTTAGAAACTTTTTGTAAAAAATGTTTTTAAATCTGTTCCTCCCACTAATTTAATTTCATGTCGGTATCACCGAAATGGATGTTTTTTTTTTTAATGAAAGTGAAATATCTCTACCCATTTACAAATTTTTAGTACTTATACATTAGTGAATGAATTGTATGCTGAATAGACTATTTTATTAGATTGATTTCTGAGAATATTCTTTTGGGCATTCTGTTTCATCCTCCCATTTCAATATCTCCTGTGTACTTCTTAATTTGGTGAGGTCATGAAATTTTGTTACAGTTATATAAAGAAAAAATCCTGCAGATTTATTTCAGTAAAAACATTATGCAAAATTAAGTGTGAACATACTGAAAATTTATCCCAAATCATAAAAATAATTCAATAGAATACAAAAAATAATTTTTTGAGAATTGCTGCTTGCATTATTTGATAAAACACATTATTTTCTTTCAGAATTGAAAGAAGGAAAAATTACACTTAATATTTCTTTTTTTAAAAATTACCTTTTAATGCAATTTTGAAATTCATTCTATTGATGTTTGTTTGAAGAAGAAAAAATTGAAAAGTTTAATATCATATTTGACTGTGAACATTTTTTTTAGAAGAATTTTACTTTTCTTTTTCTTTTGGAAACTATTAGAGCATATTTTTTGTATGGATGTACAAAAGAGAAATAATTCTGATTTTTTGCCTTTATTCATCTTACTATCACTAGTTAATTTTTCAGAACAAATGGTGTGTTTTTTATATGCTTTTATAAATTAAAACTTGTTAGGAAATTAATGCTTAGTTTTATTTATGTAACTAGCCAATGAACAGAGAAAAGTAAATTCTCATAGAAGTTCTCTTAATTCCCTAAGATTTCTGTATAAACAACATTTTCAGCAAGGTATCTATTTTCTGAAGTTCTTTTTGTCATTATGCTAAGGCCACTTGAATTTCCTACTCTGGACATAACCACATAATGCTGGCCCTGAGAGAAAAATGTGAATAATTTAATGAACTGTGACTGTATCCTTGTGTATCATTTGATAAATGCAAAAAAATGTTATTAAAAATACACAAAAATGATAAAAAAATGAAAAGTTCATGTTTTATAATGTAATGGCAGATTAGTGTCCTCATATAAATCCATCAAAAAACATTTGATACGTTTAATTTATTCAGTAGTGTATTTTTTGCACAACTAGATATATTGCATGTAATTACCACTATTTTTCACACATCTTCTGAATGATAGTTTTCTGTGTATCTTTTTTTTATATTAGGACAGTTGTTTGCTAGGTTAAGCAGAGGATAAACAGTTATCTTATTTTCATCAGTCAAATTCAAAATATTTAATTCATTCTTAGTTATCAAAAATTACTTAATATTTTATGAATGTTAAGCATTGTTTTTAATAACAGCTGAATGTAATTCCACACATGATCGAACATTAGTTTAGGATAAAAACTTGGGTTTATTTGAATGATGCAAATCTTTTTAATTAAAATTCTAATATATTTTAAAAGAAACTGAATTCTAATAGAAAATTCTTAATTTTCATTCATAAATGGAACATGCACTTAGACAAAAGAAAAATGAAAAATGAAGTGCTTCTTAAACTGATGGACAAAATGCAAATGAAAGATGAAAGACTTAAAAATTCAGATATTTGTATTATTTATTTGTAAACATGAAAAACCATGAACCTCTGATAAATTGTTTATAAAAATGTTTATTTATGTCTAATATGTTATGTAAAACAAACATACAGCAGATTCTAGACCCAGTTGGCATACAAGTGAAAAAGTAAGATTTTGCTTTTATATGTCTCTGGATGAAATTGTATGTAAAATAGACAATAGTATGCATTGCCCACAACTAGATATATTTCATCTACATAGCAACATTGTTTACACACTTGTTAGTGATATCTTTATTGCATTAGTACAATTGTTTTCTGTGTTAAGTAGTTCTCTCATTTTCATCATCAAATTCAAAATATTTAATCCAATCTTATCAGAAATCACTTAATATTTTATGAGTGAAAATGAATTTTCAGTACTGTTTTTAATAATAGCTTTTCTGTTTGCAGGTATCATTTGTGGATAACAGCTAATCTAACAGCCATATATAAACATTACTGAAGTCAAGAAATCAAGTACATTTTTTCAAATATACTGATTTGCATAAGAATGGAAAGAATATTTGTGAAAACTTATTCAAGTTAAACTTGAGTCATCTAATAACAGGAATTCATTTCCAACATAAACAGATGCAATCATTGTGAGATTTGACATTTTCCAAACATTCCTATTTCAAAACATTCAAGCATAGATAATGTGGAGAAAAACCATTCTCTTTTGAAATATGTGGATCAAAATTTTCACATTGCGTAAACTTAAAAAATGTTACATGACAATGCACACTGAGAAAAAACTCATTCTCCTGAGGTTAGCAGACTGACATTTTAAGACAGTTCCAATTTTAAAAAAAGGTGTATGAACACACTGAAAAGAAACTATACTCATGTATGGTTTGTTGATCAGCATTTTCTGTTAAGTCTAGGTTGAAAAAATACAGACACAAACTGGAGAAAGACTATTCTTGTAACTTGTGTAGAGCAGAATATTTTAAAGGTTTCATATTGAAAATGCACACACAGTGAAGAGTCTATGTGTATGTGGACTGGGAAGTTCAGAATTCAGAAAATTCCAAGTTGAAAATACACATGCAATCACACATTGGAAAAAAAGCTTATTCTTGTGAGGTTTGTGGATCATTATTTTCTGATAGTAACAACTTAAATGTACACATGTGAACATATACAGGATAGAAACCATATTCTTGTATGTTGTGTGGAGCAAGATTTGTGAGAGTTTTCAGTTTAAAAATGCACATGTTAGCAGCCACTGGGGAGAACCCATACATTTGTGAGTGCCTCATTTTTAGAGAATTCCAAGTTGAAAAGACAGATTTTGTTGTGTGGTGTATGGACCAGATTTTTCCAGTAGTAAAATCTTAAAAGTATACAGGCAGACACACACCAGAAAGAAATGTGTACTCTTGTGAGGTGTTTTGATCACATTTTTCAGCAGGTTACACATTAGAAATAAACATGCAAACACACACTGGTGAAAAAATGATTTCCGATAGGAGCAACTTGAAAGTACACATGCAAACTCACACTGAAGAAAAACCTTTTTCTTGTGAGGTGTGTGGCTCAGCCTTTTCCAATAATAAAATCTTGAAAGTACACATGAGAACACACACTGGTGAGAAACCACATTCTTGTATGGTGTGTGGATCAAGATTTGTGAGAAGTTTTAGTTTAAAATTGCATATGCGGACACACACTGGAGAGAAACCATATACTTGTGAGCTATGTAGATCATCATTTTCAGATAATTCCAAGTTGAAAAGACACATGCGGACACACACTGGAGAAAAACCATACTCCTGTGAAGTGTGTGGATCAGTTTTTTCCGATAGTAGCAACTTGAAAGTACACATGCGAACACACACTGGAGAAAAACCATATTCCTGTGAGGTGTGTGGATCATCCTTTGCTGATGGTAGCAACTTGAAATTACACATGCGAACACACACTGGTGAAAAACCTTATTCTTGTAAGGTCTGTGGATCAGCCTTTTCCCACATTGGTAATTGGAAAAAACATATGCAGAGACATAATGGAAAGAAACCATTTTCTTGTGATGTATGTGGATCAGATTTTCTTGAGAAACAAATAATGAAAAGTAATGCACAAACACACACTTTAGAAAGATCATATTCTTGTGATGTGTGTAGATCAGCCTTTTCCTATAATAAAATCTTGAAATTACACCAAAACACTGCAAAGAAATCACATTCTTGTAAAGTGTGTGGAGCAACATTTCTGAGTAGTTTCAGTTTTAAGCTGCATATTAGAAAACACACTGGAGAGAAACCATATTCTTGTGAGCTATGTAGTTCATCATTCTCAAATAATTCCAAGTTGAAAGCACACATGCGAACACACACTGGAGAAAAACCATATTCCTGTGAGGTGTGTGGTTCAGCCTTTTCTGATAGCAGCAACTTGAAAGTACACATGCGAACACACACTGGAGAAAAACCCCATTCTTGTGAGGTGTGTGGATCAGCCTTTTCCAATAGGCAAATCTTAAAAGTGCACATGCGAACACACACTGGAGAAAAACCATATTCTTGTGATGTGTGTGGATCAGCTTTTTCTCAGATTGGCAACTGGAAAAAACATTTGCAAAGACATACTGGAAAGAATCCATTTTCTTGTAAGGTTTGAGGATCAGATATTTTTCTAGCAAAAATGTATGAAAAGTTTCAAGAACACATGCTGAGGAAAGGCTGTATTCTTGTGAGGTGTGTGGATCCACTTTTCCCATAGTAGCAACTTGAAAGTACCCATGTGATCACACACTAGAGTAATACATAATCTTTGTAAGGTGTGTGGATCACCTTTTCAACAGGTTCCTCATTAGAAATACACATAAAAACAGACACTGTAGAGCAACCATATTCTTATGAAGTGTATGGATCATTTCTTTCGACAAGTTTCACATTAAAACAAATGCAAACACACTGCGGTGAAGCATATCTTTGTAAGGTGTATTGATTGGCACTTTCAGAATGTTCAGATTTTAAAATATATTCACAATTACATTACACTGAAGCCTTAGTTTTGTAAAGTTTGTTCATCTGCTTTCTGATGGGCTTCCAAGTTAATGAGGACACTTAAGATCACACATTTAGGTAAAAATGTTATAGTAGGCCTCTTATTTTTTATCTGTTGTAAAATACAGACATGGAGAACAAAATCCAATTAATGCAAAAATGTTTGTATCAGGTTTTTGCATTCTTCAAAGTTAATAATACATATGGAAACATTCAGTAGAAGTCCAACTGCAGAAGATTTTTTATTGGTTATTATTTTGAAAACATAGTGAGAAAAATCCTAATCACCCAACATGTGCAGATCAATATTTTCGCAGGATTCCAACTTCAGAACATATGTAAGCAGACATTGGAGAGCAAGTCTTGTGAAATTAATGGTTCACATTAGTAAATAAAATGTACTTCAGGAAAATTGTTATTTATAATTTGTGGACTGGTCTTTTAAGAAATTCACAAGAGCATCACTTGGGAACACGTTGGAGAGAAACCATATTCTTGTGCAGTGTATGTGTTGTGTTCTTATAGAATTGAAATGTAAACAAGTTCTTTGGAAAATATTCACTGTTATGGAAGCATTTTAATGTTCCTTGCTTTTAGACATATTGACATGTGAACTGGAAAGAAAGTATTTTGAATTTTGTGAAGTAGCCATTGCATATTTTAATTAGTTTTTTTATGGACTTCAACTTATATTTACAATATGTCTTACTGAGATTAACCAAACTAAAAACTGGTTTTACAAATTAAACCAATCACTGTCTACAACAACGCCTTCTTTTTTGTTTATATTATCTCTCTTACAGCCAATAATTTTGTGTTGGTTAACCAAGAAAACCACTATTTTCAGAGTGTTCCAACTTGAAAAAATATGTAAGGAGACATTGGAGTGTGTAGGGGAGTTATAGCTAAAATAATTATAAAGCCCCTAAAACTAAATATACTAAAGCACTAGAAAAATACAACCACAAAGTGAAATTCGAGTATGTAGAAAGAAACAACAATAAAAATAAAAGTAAGCTAAAACAACACAAACATAACATATAGTTCAACCGACCTTACAACAAATCCAAACACACTGCGGAGAAGCATATCTTTGTAAGGTGTATCGATTGGCACTTCCAGAATCTTCAGATTTGACAATGCATTTTCAGTTACATTGCAGTGAAGCCTTAGTTTTGTAAAGTTTGTTCATCTGCTTTCCCATGGGCTTCCAAGTTAATGATAAAACTTGAAATCACACATTAGATAAAAATATTAGTGTCGGTCTTGTGAAATGTATGATTCACATTAATAAAATATACTTCAGGTTAACTTATTTATAATTTGTGGATTGACCTTTTCAGAAATTCATGGGAGCATCACTTGGAAACACGGTGGAGAGCAATCACATTCTTGTGCAGTGTGAGGGTTTTTTCCTTATATAATTGAAATATAAACAAGTTCTTTGGAAAATATTATGGAAGCATTTTAATGTTCTTGTAGGCATATGAACAGGTATTTTGAAATTTATGAAGTTGCCATTGCATATTTTTATTATTTTTTTATGGACTTCAACTTATAGTTACAATATGTTTTACTGAGAGTAATCAAACCAAATACTGATTTCATGAATTAAAATAATCACAGTCTACAAAAAAGCCTTGTTTTATTGTTTATATTATCTCCCTTGATCTTTCCCTTACAATTGATAATTTTGTGTGGGTTAACCAAGAGATGAATAAAATGTTACTTTTCTGGAATATAGAATATATGGCTACTTAATGTTTCATTGTTGGGAAGAAAACAAGACGAAAGAACTCAGAAAGTGTAATGTTCACTCAATTTCTTTGCAAAAAAGAATCACCAGACTGTTAGTAAGTTGCCATTGTTGATTTTCATTATTCTTTTTTTCCAAACTTCAAAATATATATTGAACTTCAACTTAAGAGTTACATGGCTGACTTTCATCCGAACATTGATTACTTTATTCTGTGTACAATAGACAATATGTCTTACTGAAATTAACTGAACCAAATATGGATTTCATGAAGCATAAATCACTGTCTACAAGAAAAGCCGTCTTTTTTTTTGTTTATATTATCTCCCTTGATTTTCCCCTTACAGACGATAATTTTATATTCGGTTAACCAAGAAATGAATAAAATGTGACTTTAAAATTTTTATGAAAATAACATCAGGAAGAGATAATTGAAATTTCTCGGCCACCTAATGAGGAAAGAGAGCTTGGAAAATCTGATACTCACAGGCCACATTGAAGAGCAACCATATTTTTGTGCTGTGTGAGTTGTGTTCTTAGAGAATTGAATTGTGAACAAGTTCTTTGAAAAATGTGTTATGGAAGCATTTTAATGTTCCTTACTTTTCCACATGTTGGTATGGGAACTGGAAAGATAAGTATTTTGAAATTTGTGAAGTTGCCATTGCATATTTTCATTAGTTTTTTATGGACTTCAAAATATATACAAATCTTCAACATATAGTTACATGATTGACTTTCAACTAAATAATGACTAGCTTTTATTCTGTGCATAATAGACATCTCTTACTGAGCTTAACCAAACCAAATACAGATTTCATGAATTAAACTCATCACTTGCTACACTTTTGCTACTTCCATTGCAAATGTTCAGACAAGGTACATTCCTTATTTACATCAGTTTATATTTTCACAGCTAAGACCTGTAATGACACAAAGACTGGGCCAAAACTGTCTCCATTCCTTTCATATTCCCTTAATAAGAAGAAAGTTGCACTCAGACAGCTACTTCCCATGGACTGCTACTTCGTAGAACAGACTCACAGGGGAGGGTGCTTTCTCAGTTGCCACAATCCTAACCCCTTCAATTCTGGGCTAAATTCTTATCTTTCCTACATATCCCTATAAATTGCTCTTCTTACGTCTTCCCTCATACAACAACTTTATTCAGTAATCCTGGGCCTTGTATCGAGTTAAAATTAGCAGACAAAACTACTGAAAGTATTTCCACACTTAGTTTCAAGATTACACAACCTAATTGCTGGTGGGGAGGTGGATGAATGTAATAAAATTCTATTAGGTAGAAGAAACAACCCTACCTATTTTTTCTAATTTGGATTGGTCTGTATTTATTTAGAATGACATGTATTCTTTTTTCTACTTGCCTGGCATACCAATGCCAAATAAGTGTATAATAAAGTTTCCTTTACATAGATTTAAAATGTGTCTTTACTCTTTCACTGATGAGAGAAATTACCAAAAATTCTCATTTGAAAACATGGACGAAGAAAGATTAAAGACAGACTTCAGTGTTACTCTCATTCTTTTATGAATTTTGAATCAAGAAATTAATGTATCCTTTAACAAATATCATTGATGACTGTTTTTTTTTTCATGTGAATTTTAACTTTATTCTAGCTGGAGGGGAAAATTGTCATCTGTTATTTCCAGTATTTTAAGCTGAAAATAGCCTACTCACTTTTGAATGAGGCTAAACTTCCATTTTTCAACACCATTTTTCATTGTTCTACACACTCTTCATGAGGTACAAGATTGCTTAAGCCCACATAAATTTTGTTGTGATTTTTTTCTTAACAAAAATGGCTGCATTAACATTGAACAAAGCCTTTAATCAACAGTTGTTCTTCGATTCAGACACTGATGATGATTTTGAAGGCTTTGCACAGGTGGACATTGATGGTGAAAGGTTCAGAGTTGGAGATGATAACCACACTTGTGACAGGGAGTAAAGCTTTGATAACTACGCAGTGCTGAGCAGCTACTATCATCCATGGCTGACTAATTTTATGGAAGCTACTGTCCCCAAGGATGTACTTCATAGCATTTCTGAATGAGAATTATTTTGTCTATTTACAAATGACAAAATAATAACTGTTTGTCGAGAAGATAAATATACCAGTCAGGTGAAGGAAAGGAGAGGAGCAAGATGTGTAAACGCATGGAAGGATGTCACTTTAGATGAAATGAAGGCCTTTATAGTCATTTTGCTTCTAATTGGATTCACAAAATGGTAATCATTCGAACTGTACTGGTCAACTGATGATTTTATTCAGGTTGCCAGGTTTCAGGTACATCATGCCAAGGGACAGATTTCTGAGGATTTTGTAATTTGTCCATCTTTCTGATAGCTCTAATGCAAAACCAAGGAACCACCCTGAACATGATAGGGCATTCAAGCTCTACCCACATTCTGAAAGACTTGTGCCACTTTGACTTTAAGGAATTGTCAGTGGATGAAAGTATGATTCCTTTCGAAGGCAGAACAAGTTTGCTTATGTACATGCTCACAAAACCAACCAAATGGGATTTGAAAGCCTTGGAGCTAATCGACGCAAAAACCAGCTACTTCTACAATTAGCAGCTGTACTTAGCCTGAGAAACACCTCAGGCACCAAGAATGTTTGGTGTTACCTACAAAATTGTTTTCTCCTTGGAGAATGTACAAAACAGAGGACATGTAATTTACATGGACAATAGTTTGTCGTCCCCTGCATTGTTTTACCCACCAAAGCCCAACATGGAACAGGAGCATATGGCACACTATGTGTGAAATGCAAGGGTGTGCTGAATGAAATGAAAGCAGCAAAACCCCAAGCAGGTGAGGCCTCCATCACACAGGGATGGATACATTTTATATTGGTACCTCCATGAGATCACTAAAAAAAGAGCATAGCATCATGAAAAAGACGCCAAACTTGATGAAAACAAAATTTTATCATCTAAATGTTTGTTATTATTAAGAGGAATGACCAAAGTTATTTTTAATTATTTTTTTAAAATTTTCCTTCTTTTTAGAACATTCTAAATTTTGATTAAAAAAACCTTGTTTCTCTTTGTATCAGCGGAACTATTAAAATAACATATACAATTTTTAACATTTTTTTTTGTATGACAGACATTAATTTTGACAATCTTGCAAAAATAAAAATAATTGTCGGATGTTAATGAAACTTTTAGAAACTATTCACAGATGATGGAAATTATTATAAATATGTTTTTTTTTTTTTTGAAAGTCATGGCAGAAATATTTTTTTTATATTTATTCCCCCCCCCCCGCCATAACTAATTTATGAAAACTCTAGAAATTCAATCCCATTCACTTTAGGGATTATATTAGTTAAGAGCACAAGGCTTTGAGGAAAGAAAATCATGTTCTTTTTTTCTTTATAATTGGACCCCTCTAGCTGAAAATCAGCCCTGAATTGTAACATACAAAACTAAATAAAACAAAGATATTATTTAATTTCAAATGCTTTTATTTGCTTTTAGTTGTTTTTATGAATATGGATAACATTTTCTGAAAGCAAAAAATTTTTTCGATGAAAATGACTTTTTAATATGATTATTTATTATTTCTTTAATTATTCTAGATTTTTACATTTAAGCTGTTAAAATATTATAAAATTAGTTGAAAGCTGCATTCAGTTTCATAAATGTCCTTATGAGATAGATAATTTTTTAGCACTTTGTAAATTGTATCACTTCGTCCAATCAGAAGACCTGTAATTTGGTGTTCATAAAAAATCATTAAAATGGCTGTAATTAAAAAGTATGGAAGATCACAAGTAATAAAACATCACGTGGCTTGAGTGTAAGCGTTCTCCACTGAACGTCCATCTCATTATTGCAAATTCTTCTTGCAAAACACATGTTGAGCATTTTGAATTAGCGTTTTTACTAATTAAAAAAATTTGAACACCATCCTAAGCCATTTTCAGCAGCAACATTACTACATTTTTAAAAGTACCATTTATTTCATTTACATATTTCAGTGCAATTTCAATTTTGTGAAGTTGTTTTACAGTTTTCAGTGAGTCGTCTTATTTCAATTTTATGAAATTTAATCTCACTCTCAACAGTCTTATTTTAATTTCTTTATAATATATTTTCCATAAAGCATCGTAAACGTAAAGGTGAAAGCTAAGTACAAAAAAAAATAGAGCACTGAAAGTTTTTCTTAAAAATAACGTTCACTTAAATCTAAATAATTTCACTTCTCTCCTTCCATAGAATAAATTATCCTCACGTAAGCTATCAATACGCCATTAAAATATCATTTGTCACCTGTCAAGTGACACAAATGTTATGTCCTGCTTTGTTTTATTTTCCAACTACATCTTTTCGGTGCAGAAACTAAGTTAAGCTTGTTTCAAAATATTTTAAATAAACATAATTTCTGATTTTCTTAAAATAAATTTTTTAAAATTATAATTGATGTTTAAAAGAATTTTAAACTGAGATTTTCATTTTTTTTTTATAAAAATGGGAAAAAATGGTTGACATGATTGATTATCTGTCAATTTTTCTGACTCAAAAAAAAAAAGATTTTTAACGAAAATTATGGACGTGCTAGGAACGATTAAAAAATGTAAAAAAAATACCCCCAAAATACTTTGATCTTTCCACGTAACAATAACATAAACATTTTGGCAATAAAGTTTCCTTTTCATCAAGTTTGATGTCTTTTTCATCATGCTATGCTCTTTTTTTAGTGATCTCATGGAGGTACCTAATTTTATACATTTCCTGATATGACAAAAGGCCAGTAAATTTGATGACTACTGCCTACACTGCTAAAACCTTCAGAAAATAAGTTTGGTCAAAACATCATGAAGGTCATACCAGGTTCATGTATAGGCCTAGTTCTGTGCAGTCTGACACATGGAGGTGGGTGGTGGGTAGACAGAGCTGACAACCAGATAACATACTTCATGGTGCTGCACTAATCTACCAAATGGTAGAAATTTTTTTTTTATCTGCTTGAAATCTGCTTCTGTAATGCCGTGGTTTGTAAAACCAAGTCAGCTCACTGGGTCATTGCTGAAAAGGTTAGGCTTAGGTTTGTTCATTCCCTGCTGGAAGGCTATGAATCAGGTGTGTCCCACAGCAGAGGTAAACAGACTAAAGATTCCTCCCCACCAGAACACCAGCTTATGATAAACCCCAAATACCTGAAATCTGGCAGGCCTTCTTGCCCAGATTGTGCTGTTTACCCAAACCAAGACAAGAAGCACCACCAGATCCAGTGTATGATGTGGCACTCTGCTCATAACCCTGCTTCCAGAGGTTCCACAGTCTGGTAGAATATAAGATAGACTGAACCCCTGAAACTCCACATGGCATAATGAAAGTATATTAATGTATTTGTTTTTTTTTTTTGCATTTCAATTTTTTTTCTTCTGTGTCAAAACATGAATACAGGACAATGCATTAAGTCGAAATATTCCTTGTCCATTCTTTTACTAGTATACAAAAAATCAAGTCTGTACATACAATACAAAGAAAATTATAACAATTTTAAAACAGCAGGTGCTCATGTTCCCCCCCCCCCCATGCAGTGGCAAGGGAAACAATTCTATAGGAGTGGTTAAGGCAAAGTTAAAATCAAACAGACACTCACACACACTGGAGACAACACATAATTATTCAGGGCATGAACAAGCATTTACAAACATTTCAAAACTAAAACAGGAATTTACACTGGAAAGAAACCATATTTTGTGAAGTTTATGTGGCTCAACATTTTCACAATGTTCCTATTTTAAATAAATGTGAACATAGTAAAATTTTAATCGCTTTGATGTCAAAATTTGCATTTTGAAGGAATCATATAAAAAACCACTGAAGCAAATTTATATTAATTAGAATATCTTGTTATTATTTCCTCACAAATTGACAGAAAAACTTACATTCATTGCTGCACAAGAAATGATTGTTTTTATACATTAAGATTTGCCATGCTATTGATGTTTTGGCAAATTTGGACCTTCAAGCCCACACAAAAACAGTTTCACAAATACTGTTTTTCCCCTTGACACTACTATTATTTTAACTACATTCACCCGGTAATGGTTATTGTTTTAAAAAGCAATGATTAGAATTGAAATAAAATATGGACATGAAAGTGAATTTATATATTTTCTTTGTTCTTGTGAATTGGCCACAACAATATTAGACTCATTATTTATTAGATTGTTTATTTACAAGAATAATTTTATATTTACAATATTCTAAAAACTAATGCAATATAATATTTATCATTTACCAATTCATAAAGAAATAAATATGAAAATAATTTTTTATTCATAAATTTATAAACATTTA